>RJWJ010003811.1:0-81933 GCA_004363605.1 Indri indri | reverse complement strand
ATTGGAGGCCTGAGAAATCTGATGTTTGCATTCTCATGGGTTTCTGGGGACCACCTTCTGAAACCACTTTCTTTAAACCCAGAGGATGCTGTAGATCAGGTGAGCAGGCTTCTTACCCCATTCACTGAGAAGAATTGGCTGCACCCTGATATGATAATTCTGACCCTTGCCTGCACATCAGAATCACCTGGGGAGATCTAAAGACCCACCGCACAGTCTGATTTAATTGGCCTGAGTGTTTAGTGGGATAAACACTATTTCACAAGCTGATGTGATTCCAGTGTGTGGTCAGGGCTGAGAATCACTGCCCTGACATTTCAACTCTCTAAGGGTAAGTTATATAAACTCTTGGTCTTCAGTTTTCTCATCTATATAATGAGACCATAATGATACTTATTATGGTTTTGGTGAGTAGCGAATGAGTTAATCAATTCGAAAGGTTTATAAATATGCCCAGCATTTAGTAAAAGTGTGGCTGTTGTCATCGTCATGCTAGTTGTAGTTGGTGTCTTCTTTCCTCTTTCCTGTTTTTCTGTATGCTCTGATTTTTCACAGACTCTTTTATGATACATACAGGCAAGATTTTCAGTCTTTTCTAGAATGGGCTATATTAAAGCCACCAAAATTAAGTAGGGTGGTTTGATGCCCTTCAGCCCCTCCTTACCAACCCCCCAACCCAATACAGGCCGCTCTATTCTTTCAGTCAATGCTGTTTAGTGGAAAGAGTACTGTACTTGGAGTCAGGAATATGGATTCTTCTTTACGATCTGAATTCCAAAGCACTCTTGCTGAAAATCAACTGACCATAAATGTGAGTTTTACTGCAGGACTCCCAGTTCTACTCCATTGAGTTATATATGTCTATCCTATGCCGCTGCCACACTGTTTTGATTAAGGTAGCTTTTTTTTTTTTTTTTTTTGAGACAGAATCTCACTGTGTTGCCCAGGCTAGAGTGCCATGGCGTCATCCTAGGTCACAGCAACCTCAAACTCCTGGGCTCAAGCAATCCTTCTGCCTCAGCCTCCCGAGTAGCTGGGACTACAGGCATGCGCCACCATGCCCGGCTAATTTTTTCTATATATTTTTAGTTGTCCGATTAATTTCTTTCTATTTTTGGTAGAGATGGGGTCTTGCTCTTGCTCAGGCTGGTCTCGAACTCCTGAGCTCAAACGATCCACCCGCCTCGGCCTCCCAGAGTGCTAGGATTACAGGTGTGAGCCACTGCGCCCGGCCAGATTAATGTAGCTTTGTAGTAAGTTTTAAAATCAGAATGTGTGCGTCCTTCAACATTGTTCTTTTTTCAAGATTGTTTTGGCTATTCTTGTTTCTCGGCACTTTCATATGAATTCTAGAATCAGTCTGTCAATTTCTGAAGAGGTGCAAGCTCGGATTTTAATAGTGATTGCATTGGATCTGTGGAACACTTTGAGCAGTAGGTCATTTTAACAGTATTATGTCTTTTGATCCATGAACACGGTGTGTCTTTACATTTATTTAGATCTTTAATTTCTTTCAACAATGTTTTATCATTTTCAAGGTATAGTTTTGTACTTTTTTGTGAAATTAATTTTTAAATATTTTAGTCTATTATTTTTTTGATGCTAATATAAGAGGAATTTTCTTAATTTCATTTTCAGATTGTTTATTGCTTGTATATGGACATACAGTTGATTTTTGTATATTGCTTTTATACCCTGCAATCCTACTGAACTCATTTATTATTCTAATAATTTTTAGTGAGCTCTTTAGGATTTTACAAGATCTGTATACAAGATTATGTCATCTGTCTGCAAAGAGAGGTAGTTTTATTTCCTTCTTTACATTCCATATGTCTTTTATTTAACTTCCTTGCCTAATTGCATGTTTTTGACATGCAACAAACTTCTATTGTTCTAGTTCAATAGAAGTGAAAAGTCTTGTTCATGATATTGGGGGAAAAACATTCAGTATTCAACAAGGACATGTGATGTTCGTTGTGAGCTGTTCGTAAATGCCTTTATCAGGCTGAGAATGTCCCGTTTTAGTGCTATTAACAGCTGGTTGGGTGTTTTTATCAGGAAGTGGTGATTAGATTTTTGTCAAATACTTTTCTGTATCTATTGAGATGATTATATGGTTTTTGTTCTTTATTCTATTGATATGTACATTACGTTAATTGATATTGAGATGTTAACCCAAACTTGCATTCATGGGTTAATATTTTTACATGTTTTTAAAAACTGTTTGTTATGAAAAATTTAAAACACTAAACAGTAGAGAAAATAATATAATGGACCCCCAGCGTCAACTCTTATGATAACTTCCAAAGCCAATTTTGTCTGTCTATACTCCCTACTTTGTTTTGCCACACTGAATAATTTTGAAGGAAATCACAGCAATTATATTTTTTTATCTGTTAATATTTAACTATATATCTCAAAAGTATGGCACTCTTTTAAGAAAAACATAGTCATAATATCACTGTCATCTTAAAAAAACAGTAATTCTTTAATATTAAAAAATATCCAGTGAACAAATTTCCCTAATTATCGCATAACTTTCAAAAAACTGTGTTTGAATCAAGATCAAGGTAAAGTCTATACATTAAAATCGATTCATATATCCTTTAGGTCTCATTTAACATATTGGATCACTACATCATCTCTTTTTTTTACATGAAGAAATTAGGTGATTTGCCTGGTAGCACTTTCCATCTTCCGGACACTCCCAATTTCACCCCCGTGGTATCATTTAACATGTTCCTCTGGATCCTGCATTGCCTATAAGCTATTTAGATTTAGACACTTGGTCAAACTCAAGTTTGATTTTCTGACAGTAATATGTGTACTTCCATTTGGAAATACATAATGTCTGATTGCTTTATTTTTTGTCTTGTTAGCAGCTATAAGTACTGCCTAGATTCATGATTTAATTAGAGGTTTCAAAATGGTGATATTCTAATTTTTCTTCAGTTTTATGTAGCACTTTTCATTCCCTGCAAGATTAAGAAAGAATTAGACTGCACTCACACCTGTAATCCTAGCACTCTGGGAGGCCAAGGCGGATGGATTGCTTGAGGGCAGGAGTTCCAGACCAGCCTGAGCAAGAGCAAGACCCCATCTCTACTAAAAATAGAAAAATTAGCTGGGCACGGTGGGATGCACCTGTACTTCCAGCAACTCCGGAGGCTGATGCAGGAGGATCCCTTGAGCCCAGGAATTTGAGGTTGCAGTGAGCTAAGATGATGCCATTGCACTCTAGCCTGGGTGACAGAATGAGACTCTGTTTCAAAAACAAAAAAAAAAAAAGAAAGGAAAAGGAAAAATTTAAGGGTGTTTGAGGGAATGGAGTGAGACTTATTGGAAGGATTCTGGAGTATCTCCAGGAGCCCAGGCTTCCTGAAAGGCTATCAGAGGCTCAAAAGCGATATGGAAATATGCAGCTTCTCTTTCTCATCTTTCTTCCCAGCCTTGACCCTATTCTTCTAGCTTTAATAGGTTTAGCTTTTCTATAGCCAAATATGACTGCCCTATACTACCTGACTTTTTATCTCCAGAGTCAATAAACTTGCAAAGATATTGTGCAAGGATGATTCAATCTCAGATTCCCTGGTTGATATTATCTGATTGGTCCAGTTTGGGCCAATTGGCTTTGACCATTAGGACAGTCAGACAGGGTCACATAGTACAAACATGTTTACCTGGGGGACAGGTGAGGGACAACTCTTAGAGAAAAAGTGAGGTGGACAGACACTCCAAAATATTGGTTATTGGTATCTGCTCCTCCATGTCAACCCATGGCTTCAAGCCATTATTTTTATACACTCATGAACCTCGATTATTGCCACAGTCTCCTCCTGACTGGATTCCCTGGGTTTCAGAATGGTCCTTTGCCAATTTATCCTCCACATTTCTCATTACGAGCCCTCTTTCTATTAATAAACCATGGTTCTAATCATTTCACTTTGCTGATTAAATCCTTCAATGGCCACTGTAGCTTTTAGGATGAGAGTTCAAACTCCCTGTCTTAGCAACCAAAGTCCTTTACCATCTGCCTGCTGACCACTTGTCCAGATTCCCCACCACTCTCTCACCGTCAACGTATTGTCTGGCTTTCTGGAAGTATTTGCAGTTTCCCACATTTGACACATCATTTTATGCTTCTCTGCTTCCTTTCACTCAGCTGTTTTCACTTCCTGGCTTGTCTTACCCTCCTCCTGAGTCCTTTTCATTCAACCCATATCAAGTACCTACTCAAGAGTCAGCTCAAGCACCACCTTCGGTGAGAAGCTTCCTAGGGAACATGTGTAGTGTGACTTTGTATCTCCAGTGCTTAGCCCAGTGCCTGGGATAAAGTAGGTGCTCAATGCATGTTTGTAATACACATAAGAGGAAAATCTACAGTTGAGTCTTTGGGAAAAAGTGCCTGGGCCTGTTGCAGCTCCATTTTGCAGGCGTTCTGGGCAACAACTGCTCCCCTGTTCCTCAGTCGTCATAGGATTCCCCACAGACTCCTCTGGTGACTTCTTGCAGCTCGGTGTGTCTCAGGGCACTGACCATGGCCCAACAGGAGTAACCAGATAGCCTCGAGGGTCAGCCTTGCTGCTGGGCACCAGTGCAATCAGGAGGGAAACCAGGCAGGCGTGGAAGAGTGAAGGAGAGTAAAGACAGACTCCTGGGATCTCTTTGCTTGATTATGGAAAAGGCCAAAATCAAAGACCCATCTCTTGGAATTTAGAGTGACAGTCCTTACCAGGGGGCCTTCACTGATACCTATAGCCCACGTTGACCACTTCCTTGACTATCTAGAACATTTCTCTATTTCTGTCACTCAATTTAATACCTGACTATATTTTTATCTAATTCTCTACTTATTGTCTAGTTCCTCTCAGTATCATGCAAGCATTTTGTAGGCAAAAACAAAAATAAAAACAAAAACAAAATGCCATATTTCTTGATGGGAGAAGTGCCAGAAACCTGGAGAAGGATAAATGTTCTCATTTTTAAGAAAGAAGAGATGAATCTAGAATTTATAAACTTATCATGCCTAAAGTAAAAAAGTGACAAACCAATTATTGAAAGCCGATTTGCGAATATATAGAAAAAAGGTGAATTTGTAATTACTGGGAGGCCACTGTGTTCACTGAGGACACATTGCGGCAAATGAACCTAATTTTCTTATTCACTAGAATTTCTACCTAGTAAAATAAACTATAATAACAGTTCATACTAATCCAGAGTTTTATAATACAAAGCACTTTCACATATATTATCTCAGCAAGGTACCATGGCATTGTGGAAAGATGATGAATTTTTAAGCAAGGCAGATATAAGCTTGA
Organism: Indri indri; assembly: GCA_004363605.1. Lineage (NCBI taxonomy): Eukaryota > Metazoa > Chordata > Mammalia > Primates > Indriidae > Indri > Indri indri. The sequence goes on along the minus strand of RJWJ010003811.1, from coordinate 76,615 downwards.
CTGTTGGTGCTATTTTAGTTCTCTGAGCCTCTTTTCTTCATTTGTATATTGTCTTTAAATCATATGCAAAATAAAAGGTAATCTGTGTTCCAGTCCATTTAACAAAGCACAATGTCTGCATATTATGGTCAATCTACTATAATTATGACCACTCTTAATTTTCTCAATATATGATGAAGAATGTATTAGTGTTGTCTTTTTTGCATATGAGCAAATCGAGGGTAAGTTTAAGTAATTTTCCACAAGGTACACAACAAGTGTGTTAAAGAACAGAGATTTGAATCCCTGTTCTCTGCACTACGTGTTCCCCTCTGCCATGGGGGAACAAACTCACCTTCTCATTTCCTCATTTTGCAAGCACTGAGCATGTGAAATGGTGAAGAACCATGAGCCAGACGGTATTATAGCACAGAGGGTTTGTAGCCCTCTGACTGACCAAACCCCCATACAGTTGATCAAAACCCACCTGGATGGCCGTGGTGTGGACTTTCATTGCATGGAGCTCTCTCTGCCTTCGCCTATCCTCTTCAACAACTTAACTGACTTAAGTGAATAAAGGGTATTCTGATTAGATATGTGAATGGAGATAGTAACGAGCAGATATGCTGCATATCAAAATTCAGATTTATTTTTAAAGAAACTAGACAAGAAAAATGGGTCAAAATAATGAGAACAATTTTATCAGAGATAAAGAAAAAAACCTTAACCTAATGTACAGCATGGTGACTACAGTCAATAATAATGTACATTTACTGAGAGAGTAGATCTCAAGTATTCTCACCACACACACACACACACACACACACACACGGGTAAATATGTGAGGTGATGATATGTTAATTAGCCTGAGTATGGTAATCAGTTCACAATGCATATGCATACCAATACATCACATTGTGCACTTTAAATATATATAATTCTATTTGTCAATAATAGCTCAATAAAGCTGAAAAGAATAAAACAGAAACAAGAGAAAACGTCCTATATTTATGGTTAAAAACATTAAATTTCGTGAGTGTGGAATTGGAGAGACATGGCTTAACAGCAGTAATGTGAAAATGACTTCAAGGTTTAACTGGATTACAAGCTCAAAATGAATCACCAATATGGCAAGTCTACTCCTCAATCTTTGGCTGTATTCAAAGAAGCTTAGCATCACATGCAACGAAAAGTTCTCTGGGCTGGTCAGTTGGCACCTGGAATTGCACCTTTAAATCCGACCACCATAAATTGAGAGGAACACTGACAAGCTGAAAGCCATCTGGGGAGCATTCCCAGGATGGTGAAAGGTCTTCAGAACTTTGTCCTGTGAGAAATGCCATGGAGATACTAGGGAGGTCTACACTAGAGGAAAGAAAACCTGTGGGAGACATTGTAATGAAGGACCCACCTGCAAGAAAGATTTGACTAAATTCGTGTGGATCTAAAAAGTGCACCAAACGCCGTGCAAGAGAGGCAGCCAATGAAGTCTACCCTTTACCAAGCTCAGACGGGAGGTCCAGCTCTGAGCTCTTATGTGACTTAGACACTTTCATTCTCACAACAACACTTTAATTAGCAATCACTGCCCACCCCCATTTCAGAGATGAATAAAAATTTGAAGCTTAGAAAAATTATAATAACTTGCTCAAAGTCCTAAAACTAGTAAATTCTTGAGCAGGGAGACATCCTCACAACCCTATGATTTTAGCATTATTTCATTTACAAAAGAGTCTGAAGCTACCAAATTTGCCAAAGGCCAAAGGTGACCACATGATGGAACTGACTTAATAAGCACCTAATTTGTGCTAGGACATGGGCAATACATTTTGCAAGCATGATATCTTTTAATGCAACAATGGTTTGTGATGGGTTTAGTTATCACTTTTGTACAGATGGGGAAACTGAGATAGGAATACGTAAGACAACTTGCTCAAGATCATGCATATACTAACTGCATGAGGTAGGATTAAAAGCCAGGACTATGTGGCTTAACCACTGTGCTATGCCACCTCTCCCAGAGAAGGAGAAAGAATTTTCTACCAACAAAAGCTCTTCAAAACTGCCTTAAGAGGCAGTCAACTCTTCATCACTGAAGTGGTCCAAGTAGAGGCTGGTGGTCTCTGTGTGAGGATAGGACTGTGCACCCAGGTGCTTGGAAATTCCAAGCCTTCGTGATTCTGTTCCTTAGTTCTTCATGGGGCGTGCTAAACACCGGTAAGTAGTTGTTGACCTGAGTGGAACAGAAGTCCACTCTCTAGAAGGGGACCAACTCGGTGCATTGCTGTGGGAGTTGTGGCTTTGCAAGTGAACTTTCTAGCTATTTGTGTCAAAGCTGAATTAGAGGGAGAAGGGCTTCCCAGCACAGCTAGCAATTAGTGTCCAGCCCGCAAATTCCTGCTCTGGCCTGGCTGCTTGCGTGGGAAGGACAGGAAAGGAGGCACCTTCAAGGGGCAGCGGCATAGAGCAGGGGCAGCAGTGGGCAGCCTGGGAGCCGTGGCCACAGGACAGCCTGGACAGCTGGCCGCGGCCTTGATTTGGATTAAGATGTTTATTCTGCTCTGCCGCCCAGGCCTCTCCCTTCCTGCCCCAAGGGCGGTCCCCTCGAGTGACTGGCAAGGTGATTAATTGGATACAGACTCTCAGACGCAGCCAAGACGTGTCCTCCCACTGAGATTCACGCAGGGGGGTTAGAGATACCCTCCCAGCGGTACTCTGTAGAAATCCCCTCCCTTCGCCCACTCCTGTAGTCTGAAGGTCATGGTCCATGAAAAAGTCTCCGTCAAATGCATACCACACAGGCTGATGCCCGAGCACAGAATTATCTGGGCTGTGGAAATGGTGATGGTAGGGAGAACGCAGAACTCACGTCCTGGCAGGGGCTTCCCTGGGACCAGATGCTCTCAGGGGAACAGGTACACATTGTCCATTCAGTTTCCGGAGGGAGTATAAAAAGTCCTCTTGCTCAAAGCCCACGCCACTGGTTTATTTAAAAAAAAAAAAAAAACACCAAATAATCACTTCCTTGGGTCAAAGCAGTGGTCCTCAAACATTTTGGTCTCAAGTCCCCCTTTATATTCTTAAAAATAATTGAGGACCCCAAAGAGCTTTTGTGTATGTGAGTTGTAGCTCTTGAGATTTACCATGTTGGAAATTAAAACTGAGAAATTTTTATAATAATTATTAACTCCTTTAAAAATAATCCCCTATTATATGTAAACATATTTTTCCAAAAATTAAATATATTTTTGTAAAACAAAAATATTTGGAGAGAAGCCTCGCATCCTTTAAAAATAATCCCCTATTCTATATAAACATAAATTGTATTTCTCTGAAAATTAAATGTATTTTCTAAAACAAAAATATTTCATGAGAATACTGGCATTGTTTTACTTTTTTAAAAAATCTCTTTAATGTCTAGCTTAATAGAAGGCAGCTGGACTCTAATATCTGCTTCTGCTTTCAATCTGTTGTGATGTGTTGTTTGGGTTGAAGGTTATGAAGAAAGTCTGGCCTCACACAGTATGTAATTGGAAAAGAGAAGAGTATTTCGATAGCCGTTTTTAGATAACTGTGAAGATATTTTTTTTTTTTTACTACACCAAAACAGGTTAGTTGCACTGTGAAATCTGCACCCATATCAGTGAACTTTTTATACTATGTGTCATTAAAATCCATTGATCAGTCTCGAGCTTTGAATGGATCTTTTTATCCACGCATGATTTTCTAACATTGGTCATTTAGAAAATATTGGTTTTCTGACTTACGCAGACCTTCTGAATGTTGATATGCTTCATTATATAATATAAAAAAATCACATCTGTTAATATCACCACTGATTTTATCAGAAAAAAAATCTGCAAGTATTGGGAACCTGCCAAGCCCATGGTGGCAGATACAAATTTTTCTAAAATTCTAATTTTTGCTTGACGCTCACATTTTATCATTGACATCAAATGCTGTCAGTTGCTTTCCTTGAAATGACAAGCTCACTTTGTTCATTTTTGAGAAAATGTCTGCCAAAGACTCAAGTCTGAATAACCAGTTTTTCTGTCAGTCATTTTTTCAAGAAAAAAATGGTGTTCCATGATAATGGTGGCTAGTTCAACTCGCAGCTCAATCACAGGAATGCTTTCCCTTGAGAATTCAGTATGCAGCAGACGTGTTTTATGTGTGCTGCTCATTTTGTCACAGAAAAGATTAAAAAAGATGAGTACCCAAGAGTCAAAATTTAAGAAAATTAACAATATTTATTGCTTCATCATAAATATTCTTAAGAAAAATGACTTTTTCCCCCCTATGAGGATGGTGTTGAAGAATGTGGCGACAGTTGATTACTAGTACCTTGACTGGTTCCAAAGAGCTGGCAGTTAGAAACACTATTGCTTTTGTACCATCAGTGCACACGTTAACTCAGTGAAAATGGAAATAATATCTTAGTATTATTACGAACACAGTTTTGGTTTCGCAAACCTCCTGAAAGGTTCTTAGGGCCACAGAGGCCCCTGAACTGCACTCTAAGAACCATTGAGCTAACATGTTGAAGAACCTTATTAAAATGCAAATATCACCTGGGAAGGATGGGTAAAAAAATAAACTCTTGGGAGTCACTGTCAGCTTTGTACGGAGGCAGGAGAATTTAGCAAGTCTGACCCTCAACTAGGATTCAGATAAATCTGGGATAGAATACCAAATCCCACACTTACTAGCTCTGTAAGTCATGTAATCTTTGAAGTCTCAGTTTTTTTCATCTGTAAATGAAAATAATAATCCTAAATCTTTAAATTTGGTATAAGCATTTAATAAGGTAAATATCTAATGTATAGTATATATTCAATAATTATTAACAGGTTTTATAATTTATGATATTATAACCTATTAAGAGTGGGATAAATGATGGCTACATTTAGCTGTCTGGAGGCCACAGGGTGGGTATTTCCTGAGTATCAACCAAGATTAGCCATCGAAGGGGTACAAAAGGAGATGAAGGGACTAAAGACAGTCTTCACTTTTTCATTCATTCATTCAACAAACATTTGGTGATCACCCACTGCATGCCTGTCTCCAATTGTATACTAAGAAAAGCTACAACATGATGACAGTAACCAGTACAGTGAGATGTGGGATTCAAATTGGGAAATCTGGCTTTTGGTCTCAGTTTTGTACTGGCTGTGTCACCTGTGGTGTGCCCTTTAAATTCCCTGAAATTCGATTTTCTTATTTGCAAAATGGGAAAGATAATAAATGTTTCACTGTGATGTTTCAAAGAACAAATGTAAAACTGTGGTTAAGGCAGTCTTTATTTTGGGGCCTGTGATTCTGAAAGTGATCACTTTTTAACATCTTGAAAAGCAGCCTCCCATGGAGGAAGGAATCCCTTCTGATCCTTGATCTCTTTGATTGTATAATAAATTAGAATGATAATGCCTGCCTACTTTTGAGGTATCTCAGGATATACAGTGTCAATATAGTTACGATGTGGCACATAGAAGCACTCAGCAAATAGCAGGTATCATTTATGATTTCGTGGTGGGACAGATATACCTCCCATGGAAGCAGGCATACGTTAAGCCAGGAAAATAAATGGAAGAGAAGAACTTTTAGTGCAATACCAAATAAACACCAGCAAGGATTTAATATTGATAGGATGAAAGTTCTGGTTATTATTTAGATTCTCATTTTAGGGCTAAACCATAGTGAGGGCATATTCCTGCCTTCGTACCTTCAATCTCAAGATCTAACCTCGTACCTTTAAGGAGTGTTGGAAGGAAGAGAGCTGTATGAATGACTAACTGCATGGGTCAGAGCAAATAATTAGGCAGAACCTTGGTGAAGGGTTTTGAGTGAAATATGGTGGAAACAAAGGAATCGAAAGGATTAAGAAAATGTGGAAGCAGAAGGACAAGGTAGCACCCAAGAAGGGATGTGAGGGGCCTCTGCTGACCCCTGGGGGATACTACTGGGAGCACCCCAGGAACCTACAGCTAATATCACAGGCCTGTTAGATGAGCTGGAAGATGGCAAGAATAGAAAAGAAGACTTCTCTACTCTCTACTTCATAGTAGAGTATGTACAAGAGGGGAAATGCTACCAAACTCAAAGACCGGACATTTTCCTGGATTCCTCATGGAAGCTGGACAAGCTGGCAGTTAATCCATGTGGAAGGCTTTATTTTATGGTATTTTACAACAAATATTCATACAGAATTTGCTAAGTTCCAGGAACTACTGTAAATTCTTTACATATATTAATTCCTTTAATCCTCTAACAACACTATGAGATAAATTAGAGTGCCCATTTGATAGATAGAGAAACTGAAGCCAAGTTTCTTGCCTAAAGTCATTCCGTTCATAAGGGACAGATTCTCAGGAGCCAGAGGATCAAGCTCCAGCCTTCAGGTGCTCAACAATGCAGGTCTACTACTGTAAAGGGGGTAAACTGGGACTATGATGATTTGGATATAGATAACAGTGATTAATGATGATGAGATGCTGATAAGAATAATGGTGCCCATCGTCAAGGTAATCTTTACACTACAGGATAAGATCTGCAGACTGTAAACAATATGACTACTATTCCCATTCTGTAAAATGAAAAGTGGTGTGTTTCATCCCCCAGTTTAACATGGTGAGGGATCACCTGAAGTCTACACAAGGTCAGCTCAGTGGAATAGGAAAGTGAGAGAAAAGTGAGGGAACTTATTAATATTTTCTTCCCTTATCAAAACCTTGTCCTTAACTCTTCATCCTTCCCCAAAACTCTCTGTGGGACTTAACCAGGCTTGCCAAGTTACTGCCACCGAAGCCCTTAGAGAAGGATGAAGCCTCAACCTCTAGGACGCAATCATCTCCTGCTAGGAAAAAAAAAAATGAGCATGGTAGAAAGAGAGATGTGGATTGCATTTACTTGGGAGTTACTAAGCAGGAAATGGATTTTTAGAGTAGACCTAAAACTATGTTTCATGTGATCCTTTGCAATCAAATAGCTTTCAGAAAACCTTCTTTACTGTAATTGACTCTCAAAGAACTCTTCTGTCCAAGAACACCACTCAGGGAGTGCTGTGGCCAGACTCCAGTGACCCAGCAGTGAAACTACCTGCTCACCAGTGAGGGAGATGAGAAAAAACCCAAGAGGATCATCTCAACCTAGAACCAGGCACATCTTTTCAATCCTGGCTGCAAGTTAGAAACACTTTCGGCGGGGGTGTGTGTGTGTGTCTGTGTATATGTGTGTGTGTGTGTGTGTGTGTGTGTGTGTGTGTGTATATAAAACTGGAGCCCCAAATCCACCACAGTCCAATTAAATCAGACTCCCTGGGTGTAGGGCCTGACCACCATTCTTTTGTAAAAGCTCTCTATGTGATTCCCTTATGATACCAGAGTTGACAAGCACTGGTATACAAGTTTAAAATCCTTCTGCACAGCCAGGACTACTGCCATAGCTTTTTGATCACTATGGAAGGCTTCCTAGTGGGAGAGGAAGTGTCATGACAGTAGCATGTAAAGAACCCAGAACTTTGGAGTTTTGGGTTCAAATTCCAGTTCAATTAGTTACAGCACTGACACACATGATTGAAGGCAGTGTGTTTTTTGGGTACTAAGTGGCATGGCAGAGACAAATCTGACCTGGGGTCTGTCTGGAAGTAAAAGAGGCCTGGAGTTGAGCCCAGATTCTTCCAGTCACTAGCTGTGTGACTTCACATCTATATCTCTTCTTCTACAGAATGGGTATATGAATGCCTCCCTTGCAGGGGATTGTGGTTTGAGATGATAAATTCTGTAAGTACAAGGCTGGGTACACAGTAGCTATTACTATAAGGACTTCAGAATTTCTTATATATTCTTCCCACTATAGCTTACTATTGAGGCATACCAGGCCTGTGAGGGCTGAAATTTCTAAGAAGCTGGGAATGGGTAGGGGCTAGATCTGAGATAGATTTAAGTAGACCACTGTAATTACTATGAAGGTTAATCTAATTTATGCAAAACAAGGTGAGCTCCAATTTACACTTTGGGAAGACCACTGTGGCTGCTATGTGAAGAACAGGTTGGAGATGGGAGAGAATGGAAGCAAGGACACTGGTCAGGAGACCAGTATACCAGCCCTGGGAGGTGCCAGAGGTTCAGAGTGTGCAGTGGCAGGAGGGATACAGAGACATCATCTCATGAGATGCACTCTGAAAGTAGCACGGGGAGGACTTGCAGAGTCACTGCAAGTGAGAGGGAAAAGGCTGTGTAGCACTCTCCTGGGTTTCTGATTTGGACTCCTGGGTAAAATATGGGTCCAATTTTCAAGGAGAAAGATTTTGGAGGACAATTGAAAGTTGAGTTTTATATATGTGAACTTGGAGATTCACATGAGTCATTTAAGTTGAGAAAGCACATAGATAGTTAGGCCTGTGGCTGCAAAGCTCCAAAGAGAGGCCTGGACAGGTGATACACGAGGGGCCAACAAAAAGTCATGGAAAATGCATATTATGAAAAAAATCTATGCATGGATTTCAAACTACTTTTGCACCAAAATAAGCTCATACTAACTTGTTATAATATGTCTAAATAGGATCTAGTTTGAGGCACTAGGAAGAATAAGACACGAGTTTGAAAACAGCCCCTATCAGAGCAATGTGAATTCTACTATAATTGAATCAAGAAAAATACATCAAATTTATGGTGAAGTATGGGTGAGAAAATGGCGAAATCACTGATGCTTTGTGAAAAGTGTATGGGGATAATGCCTCAAATAAATCAACAGTTTCAAATGGATAATTCATTTCAAGAAAGGATGAGGTGATATTGAAGGTAAAGCCCAGAGCGGCGGACCATCCTCATCAATTTATGAGGAAATCTTCATCTTTTTTGTGTGATAATTAAAGAGAGGAGATGATTAACAGGAGAAACAACAGCCAACACCACAGACATCTCAACTGGTTCAGTTTACACAATTCTGACTGCAAAGTTAAAGTTGAGCAAACTTTCCATTCAATTTGTGTAAAAACCATTTTACCCAGATCAGCTGCAGATGAGAGCAGAGCTATCAATGGAAATTTTAAACAAGTGGGATCAAGATCCTGAAGTATTTCTTCAAAGAATTGTAACAGGAAGTGAAACATGGCTTTGCCAGTATGATCCTGAAGACAAAACACAATCAAAGCAGTGGCTACCGAGAGGTGGACGTGGTCCAGTCAAAGCAAAAGCAGACTGGTCAAGAGTAAAGGTCACGGCAATTGTTTTGGGGGATGCCCAAGACATTTTGCTTGTTGACTTTCTGTAGGGTGAAAGAGCAATAACATCTGCTTATTATGAGCGTGTTTTAAGAAAGTCAGACAAGGCTTCAGCAAAAAAAGGCCCAGGAAATCTTCACCAGAGAGTCCTTCTCCACCACAGCAATGCTCCTGCTCGTTCTTCTCAACAAACAAGGGCATTATTTTGAAAGTTTCAATGGAAAATCATTAAGCACCCACTTTACAGTCCTTTTTTGGTTCCTTCTGATTTCTTTTTGTTTTGTAATTTTAGAAAATCTGTAAAGGGCACCCATTTTCTTCAATTAATGTAAAAAAGACTGCCTGTATGTGGTTAGATTCTCAGAACACTCAGTTCTTTAGGGATGAACTAAATGGCTGGTATCATCACTTACAAAATTGTCTTGAACTTGGTGGAGAACATGTTGAGAAGTAGAATTTACATTTTTTATGTTTTAATTCCATTTTCCATGAACTTTTTGATGTCTCCTCATATTTTTATGGATCATCTTCATATAACTGTTGTGAATCCATGAGAATGGCCAAGCTCACCTAAGTGAGACTATAAATAGGAAAAAAAAAGAAGCAAAGGAAAAGGGACTCAGGATGCATCCCTGCAGAATGCTGTTGTTTTCTCTTCTAGAGAGTAAATCTCCCACAGGCAAGGAATGTGTCTTACATACTCCTGGGCCCTTCGTGTCTGGCATACAGTAGGCACTTAGATGTTGAAGGAGAGAAAGAATGAATGAATCAATTAATGAATCAAAAGTGGGTGAAATCCCAATAAGCGTCCCTGATTCAGACATTCCAGACCCTGGGTATCTATGTGCATGTGTGTATTTTCTGTGACACAGGAGCAGAGTGTTTTTGAAGGAGGAGTCGGCCCCTGGGGAAATACGAGGACCCTCATTCAGAGAATTCTCACTACTGTAGCTTCATGGCTCCCACTGTCTTTTGCCGGAGGAAGCTATTTGATGTTCAACCTCCACACAAACAGGTATTTAAGGCATTAAGAAGAACAAAAATGGTTTAGTTTAATTACACGCTTTCAACTCATTGGTTCTATTTAATGAGATTCATCTCCTGAGACACTTTAATCAAGAAGCAAAATAATCCTCTCCAAAAGAGACTGACATTTCCGAGGAGACTGAGATGGGCCAGTTCAGCTCTGATAGCTGTGACCCCCAGCATCTCCCTGGTAACCTCTTCGTGCCCTCTCTGAGCCACTGCCTGGCTCCTCTTTAAAATTCAGTGAACTCTCCCATTACTCCTTGTGCAGCTTGGGCTCCCACAAGGGAAAGACGAAGAAGCAGTTCCTCTCCCAGGCTCTCTTTAAAAAAATCTACCAGCCACCTGGTTTTGATTTGCCAATAATGGTATGTTAGAGACCCAAAAGCAGGCTGTTGAAACACCCTGCGAAAGAATAAAAATTGTAAGGAGGAATGTTCCAGCTGGTCTTTTCCCCCGCCTCTCCGGGTGGGAAGGGAGGGAGCACAGTGCAGCGGTTGGGAACGGTGGCGTTCAAGCCAGCAAGGGTGAGCTGCGTGCTTTCCTGACTCTCAGCCACTGCACCTTGAGAATGTTGCTGCGCCTCCCTGTACCTCAGTTTCCTATCTATAAAATGGGGGAAATAAAGTTACCTATAGTCTAAGGCTTTTGGGAGGAGAAAAATGGGATAATGTATGTAATGTGTGTAGCATAATACCTGGCCCAAAGTAAATACTTAGGAAATATACACTATTGTAACTGAAAATACCCTGGTTTCCTCTGTCCTTCAAGCCATCAGTTATGAACACATCAACTTAGCATTCTAGGTAACTCCAAAGCTGTCCAGAGAAATGCTGACTGCTGGACCAAAACGGGGACTTTCCCAAGTGGTTATTGTCACACTGGATAACTCTGATTGCTTTCTTATGCTTTAAAAGTCCAAGTTGCATCTTGACATCCATAAGCAATCAAGCACCGATTAAAAAGTGTGTATGCAACATTAACAGAACTTTCCTCAGAAACATGCAGGTTAAGAAAACATGTTCATCATTCAGAATGGAAGTCGTATGCCAAGGTGTCTGTATCCCATCCCTGGTGCAGAATATTTGCTGGAGTAACAACTAGGGATTCCACTGGTGCGTACATATGTAAATTAAACCTCTAGCTGCCTGCAACACCTTGAGGGATAAGAAATAACAGCCACCATGTTATTCATGTCTGGTATTTATATTACATGCAGGGCCCTATCTAAGCACCATTCTGGAACTCTATCAGGTACGTTTTTTACATTACTAAAGCTGTTTTCTCAGACCTCGCCATGTTCCTTCGGGGAGCTCTCTTCCAAGAGAGATATTAACAGATAAAACTTGTTTAATGAGGACATCTAGGAGAGAGAAGGGTTGAAATCATGTCATAAATATGTGCAGGGGCCCTGTTAGGAAGATAATTTTGGTGTTTAGGAAAATATTTTGATATATAGCTTTGGTATGGAAGGTAAGACCCTGTGGGCATGGCTTCGAAGAAGAGAATCTGTGTAAGCAATGAGCAGGAATTTGAATATTGTCAGAGAAAAGAGTAGGAAGTGGGAGGGTAATGAAGAGGAGGAAATAGGGCAATATTCTAGGAGACATAGACCATGGAGAAAGGGGACATGTGACAAGTTCCTGGTGGCAGGATGAATGGGGGATTTGAAGAGCTATAATGTCAAATATTTTACTTTCAAATTGTTTTTGTTTGGCAGCAGAAATTGCCTCTATTACCATAATTGGTAAACTCTTCCATGCAGCCAAATGTTATTTTATTCAAGAGGCTAAGTACCGTGTGAAGATGATCAGGTGGAGAGTTGAGAACATCCAAGGCAAAAAAAAAAAAAAAAAAAAAAAAGCCATGTGTGAGACAGAATTCTGTGGAATTAGGAACTCAAAGCCAGAGGTCACCTTAAGAACATAAATCCCCAGGAATTCACAGAAACCTTGGGTTGGGCTTTGGATTTGCCACAGGATGTGGTATAGGAGGCTCTGTCTAGCCAGTTTTATTTAAATCTCAAAGGACAGAGTGTCCTCTGTTGACATCTGGTTTACATGAGGACTAATGGAAGTTGTTGGTGTATCTGGGCTGGAACGGAAGGTACCAAGTGGATCTATGAGCTTGAGTGGTAGGGCATTATCCGAAGGAAGACCGCAGTAGGGGCGGGGGAGACCGTCCATGTACCTCCAGAGGGCAGAATCAGAGCTAGCACTCTGAATTTATAGATCATTTTCTTCAATATAAAGGAAGCATTTTTTAAGAATAAGAATTCTTGAACAATAGATTGGTTTGCCTTGTGAAAATGGTGAATTTTTTGCCCTTCCTTTTTGGAGGTTCCCTAAGAAAGGAATACTTCACTGAGTCATGTTGGGTTAGGTGACTTCTAAGGTCCTTTTTAACTCTAAGATTTAGGTGATTCCATTCTAACAAATACTTAGCAGGCACCAATACTGTACCTGGCACTGTGTTAAGTGCTGAGATATTATTAAATTACTAAGTATGGAATGTTTGATTTCTATAAGTACTAAGTTTGAAAGTTGATATCTCTGATACTTATTTCATTTTGACACTTCTTGTTTTATTTTTATTGTGAAGGTACATCGTCAGTCTTTCAAATGCACATTGTGGTTTGTGATTATCTTTCCAACTTATTTTTTAGAGCAATTTTTGTGGAACCATGGATAAGTCAAAAATTCTTGTTATTTTCGAACATGAGTTCTATTGTGGAACCAGTGCAGCACAGACAGCTCGAAATATCAGTGAAGTGTTTGGGAAGGATGTAGTTAATGAACACTCAGTATATGGATGCTTTGAGAAGTTCCATTCTGGTGATTGTAATCTTGAAAATGAGCCATGTAGGAGACCCGATACCAAGGTGGATAATGATGAGCTGAAAGGTGTAGTGGAAGCAAAGCCATCTCAACCTATACATGAATTAGCAGCAAGGTTTGACATTACTATTCGAACAATATTGGACCATTTGAAACAAATGGGTGAGGCAAAGAAGCTGGATAGATGGGTACCGCATGAATTAAATGACTGTCAGAAGAGAAATCATCTCCAAGCTTGCCTTTCTTTGCTGTCACAACATAAAGGTGAGCCATTTCTATACCACACTGTTATGTGTGTTGAAAAATGGATTCTTTTTGACAATTGCAATGTGTTTGGCACAATGGTTGGATAAAGATGAAGTGCCAAAACACAGTCCTGAACCAAATATTCATCAAAAAAAGCTAATGGTGTCTATTTGGTGGTCCAGCACTGATATCATCCACTACAGCATCATGAAACCTGGTCAATCGATTACAGCAGATACCTACTGCAACCAATTGGATGAAATGATGAGGATGCTTGCGATTAAGCAGCTGAGATTGTCAACAGAGACAAGCCAGTCCTCTTGCAAGACAATACTCAACCACACGTCGCACAAACAATGCTGCTTGAGCTACAAAGGCTGGACTTGAAAACTCTCTGTTATCCACTGTATTCACCAGACCTTGCACCAACTGCCTATCACTTATCCTAGGCTTTGGACCACTTCTTGCAAGGAAAAATATTCAATTCTCAACAAGCCGTGGAAAACACCTTTCACAATTTCATCACCACTTGCTCTCTAGGCTTCTTCGCTGCTGGCATAAACAAGCTAATGTTAAGATGGCACAACTGTGCCGATAGTTTAGGGGCATACTTTGATTAATTATACTGCCTCTTGTTTGAGAAACAATAAACTACACTTTGATTAGAAATCAAACATTTCATATTAAATGACCTAATAAAATGGTCCAGATAACACACCCAAGGAAGAAAATGGTCTAGTGGATTCTATAATTCTATGAAGTATCTCTGCCTATGTAGGCAACTAATAATACTGAGTGCCTACCACACGCCTGCATATTACATAATTACTTTATTAAATCATCCCATCAAAGCTAATTACTATTTACCATTTTACAGGTGGAAAATATAAAGTAAGAAATGTTAGTAGCAACTTACTAAATGTGTGCATTTGGATGACTAATTAAACTTTCTTTGCATTCATTTCTTCATGGATTTGTTGTGATGATCATAGTGAGTTAAAACATGTGAAGTGGTTGGCAATTCATGCCAGTAATTATAGTAATAATTTTATTACTGTCATTATCACATAGTTTTAGTAGAGGATCTGGAATGGAACCTGGTGCTTTCAAAGTGCTTTGGTCTCACACAGGAGGGGGCAGGATGAGCAGCCAAGGAGACTGGTGCCCTTTATTTCTCTTGAACAGAAAAGCAAAAGCCATGAGAACCACTGAATATGGGAGGACAGGTCTCTGAATTTCCAAACTGATATTATCTCATTTCAAGCATCACTAAACTTGGCAGTCACTCTTGTCGTTAGAAATCTCTTAGCAGAAAGATGTAAAAGAAGGAAATTAAAGTACTCCATAGGCTTCGTGACCTTTCGTTCTTTCTGTATTTTGAGAAATCAACACACTGTGTTGCCTCTCCTATAGATCATGTAACCTTAGAGAGTGTAAAATAGATGAAGACTAGAAAGACCAACGGAATTTATTTTTCAGAAGACATGGAAAACAAAACACAAACAACATAAAAAAATAAACCTGACAGACATCCCTTCCATAGTCAATGGGTAATTAGTTGAAACTTGTAGGAGGAGGAAAGGTTTCTAACGATTCTTCAATGGTTTCCAGCCACCTCCTTCAGGTTATTTTAGCTACAGAAATAAGCCTGGACTGGAAAAATGTTTTCATTCCATTTGCATACCTTGACATTCTCAGTCAGGTGTTAATTATATGATTATTTTCCCTCCTGAAGATAATTTTTTAAATTCTAGAAGAAATACGTAAAACATCTTCCTCTAAAAACACCAAGGAGAAATCAAGTTAGAATTACCAGGCAAAGATATGGGAGAAAACATACATCCAGAAAAGTGAGCCTGCATTTGTCCTCTTTAGCCCAGTGGGTATTTACCAATGTGGCAGAAATGGCTGAGAGTTTGAGCAGCACTTTTTACAGTGTCATACAGGTTTAAGGAGACAAAAGTTGAAGCCCAGGGTTTGCCAAAATTAGGAGTCCTAATAAAACATTCTACACCAAGAGTTGGGGCCTGGAAGGACTAGATCCTAAAAATAATCACAAAATCACATTCATAGGGAATGCAGCTTGGTTTTAAGTCATCTGGGTGGCCTAGAACATCTCGAGCCCTAAAATTGGATTCAGATAACTTTGTATTGCTAGTACCCTCAGGTACCTGGAAAACACAAACAGGAATCCTCTCTAGACAAAGATAACAGGATGATAGTAATCAAATTATATTTATAAATTAATTTTTATATGCCATAGCCAGCCCACAATGATAATCAGGCCAGGAAGAGAAAAGAAAACCAGGTAAAACAACTGACATAGACCACAAGTAATTCAAGCAGTACAATTTTCAGTAGGTTGTCAAACAATTAGCTTATTAATTCCATAGACATGAAAGTTGAATTTAATATATTCAGCAAAGAACTAGGAATTATGAAAAGTGGTTTTGTAGATTTGGAAAATGACTAGAAACTATAGAATTGAAATAGGAACTCTTTGTAGTATTCAAAGCCTATTAAATATACCTGAAGAGAGATTATGTAAACTGGAAGAAAGGTCAGAAGCAACTATTCGGAAAATACCATGGGGAGAATAAGTTATGTATGTAAAATAGAGAAGAGCAGGTAGAGTCCTGGGTCCAGTGAGGAGTCTAACACACCTGCAAATGAAGACCCAAAGGATCTGGGAGGAGAAAAGAGAGAAGATAGGAAAGAAGAGATGATGGCTGAGAATGGTTCAAAATTGATGAAACTGTCGATCTACAGATTTGTGATATCCTAATAAATCCAAGTGTGATATAAAAATAACTCCATACAGAAACACATCATAGTGAACTTATTAAAAAGGAAATATTTTTTAAAGTAGCCAGAGGAAACCATATAATCTTCAAAAGAATAGCAGTAAGAGTGACGAATAATACTCAACAGCAATAGTAGAAGCCAGCAGAGTGGAATGATGGCTTTTTTTGTTTGCTTTACAAAAACAACTGCTACCAGGCCGGGCGCGGTGGCTCACGCCTGTAATCCTAGCACTCTGGGAGGCCGAGGTGGGCGGATCGTCCTGAGCTCAGGAGTTCGAGACCAGCCTGAACAAGAGCGAGACCCCGTCTCTACCAAAAATAGAAAGAAATTAATTGGACAGCTAAAAATATATATAGAAAAAACTAGCCGGGCATGGTGGCGCATGCCTGTAGTCCCAGCTACTTGGGAGGCTGAGACAGTAGGATTGCTCGAGCCCAGGAGTTTGAGGTTGCTGTGAGCTAGGCTGATGCCACGGCACTCACCCCAGGTAAGAGAGTGAGACTCTGTCTCAAAAAAAAAAACAAAAAAACAAAAAAGACTGCTACCGTAAAAACCTATGTCCACCAAAAATATTATTCAAGAATAAAGGTGAGAGAGGAATTGTGGGAAGATAGCTGTCGTGATAACGATGGGTCTTTTTCAGTCTCTCTGAATCAATCAAAAAAAAAAAATACAGAGGGCAACTAATATTGCAAAACTAAGAGACTAAGAGCAATACCTAAAACAAAAATAGTGTCAGATCTTTTTAGCTACTCCAAACATAACAAATTTGGATGAGTAGCCACCGGACATGTATGGTTTTAGCATGTACATGAGAGGAAGCAGAGGGAAGCAACAGGGCGCTTGCTTGTCCTGAAAAGAAAACCACAAGATTTCTAGTAGTTATTCTCTGAAAGTGTGGGAGTCCAATTTGAGATGTAGGAGCTTTCACTGGGAGGGATTTTTCACGTTACAGTTTACAGTTGAGGGTAAGAGACTTGGGGTAGAGGTCGAATGGCTGAAGAGCCAGACCCCTACACATTCTCAAAACTAACTAGCTCAAGTTTCCTTCCAAGATGAAACCCCCCATTAGAGAGGAGCGGCAGTAAAAGAACTCAAATCTAACACAGCAGGATCAAAACGGACAAAGTGAAGAGCCAGATAAAAGTGGGGAAGGGGGAAAAGCCAGGGGGTCTCAGAAAACGTAAGGCCATATTTTTTTTTAACACTTTACAAAAACAACAGAAGGAGGAGGTCTTGAGTAGCAAAGCTAGGAAAACTATCCTGATTCACCCTTCTTCCTAAAAATTTAATAACACTAAGTTCATATAAAAAGAAAAGAAACAGGAGAGAACCTTGATCATTACCCATTTAAGGTTATGACGAACAAAAAGAAAATGAAGAGCCGAGCAACATTCCTACAGACGCTGAAGATACATCAGAGACATGTCCACAGATAAAGACTATAACCAAATATATCAAACCCAACTAAAAGGGATTGAGAAAATCGTCAAAGATATGAAAGAATAGCACACATAAGAAATTTAAAAACTCGGCGATGAAGTGATAGAATTCAAGAAACAATGAAAAAAGAAAACAAGTGTATTTCAGAAATAAAGATTAAACTAGAAAGAACACAAGAGTAAACAAAATTGATAATACCTTAGGAGGACTAAAAGCTGAAAGGGGAAAAAAAAATTAGGAGCACACTGTATGGGGGATGGGCATGCTTGTAGCTCTGGCTTGGGCCATGCAAAGGCATTGTATGTAACCAAAATGTTTGTACCTCCATAATATTCTGAAATCTAAAAAAAAAAAAGAAAAGAAATGAATAAATTGGGAAAAAAAGAAAAAAAATTAAGAATCAAACTGAAATGAAAAGACCAAAATTATTTGAGAGAAAATAAAAGAGAGTGTAGGCAAAGAACCCTATTAAACTAAATTCAAGAAAACTTTGTGGAAATTAAAAAAAAATAAGATCTGAAAATACACATTGAAAGGATATACTACTTAGCTGGGAAAATCAAACCAGAACCACCAATACCAAATGTATTGTAGAAAAACAATTGAACTTTATAGAAATAGAAAACTTCCTTTGGACATCCAGACAAAATTACCAAGTCACTGATAAGGAAAAAAAAATCATAGTGTCATCTGATTTTTTAATAGCTATATTTTATTCCTGAAGACAATGGTGTAACATATTTAAAATTCCCAAGGAGGAGAATGTGACGTGATTATGTATTCAGTAAAACTGTTTTTCAAGGATGACGGCCACAAACAAACCATGAACATGTAATAATATTATTCTCATTAGCATTTTTTGAGGAAAATACTAGATGAGAAGTGATAAATTAATAGAAAGTTATTGAAATAATATGGATGGCCTGGATTAATAGCTTCTGCTATCAGAGAAAAGGAACAAGCAGACATCGTGTACCTCCTGATGGAAGAACTCAATACTATGCCTGACTAGAAAGGCTTGTTTTTCATATTTAGTTCTCTAATACACCTAAAATTGATTTTTTGTGTATTGTGTTAAGATGGGAGTCGAATTCATTTTTCCCCGTATCTAATTATCCCAGCACTATTTATTGAAAAATGCCATCTTTTCCCCACTACTTCACAATGACAATTTTGGCACAAATCAAACGTTCATACATCGTGTAGATCTGCTTCTATTGTGCCCAATAATCAAATCTGAATCCAGTGAATTCTTTAGCTCTAACTACCAATTTGTGGAAAATATAGGGGAGAAAGGAACTTGTTAGGTGACACTCCAAAGATGCCATCAGCAAAACTAAGTTTATGGTATATCTTACAGGATAAATAATGGTAGCTTCAAAAAATAAATTGCAAAAAAAAAAAAAAGATATGGAGATAAAACTACAGGTTAAAAGAATTAAAAATTGTATTAACCAATTATGATGTGTAGGTTTTATTAGTCTCCTGATTCAAGCAATGAATGAATTTTCAAAAAATGAAAATGAAATATAGACATTTTCAGATCAAAGAGAACTGAGAGAATTTGCCCACCAGTGGGTCTGCACTAAAGGAAATTCTAAAGGATGCTCTTCAGACAGAAGGAGAATGAGGTGCAAGAAGAAACAATGAATAATGAAAATGGTAAATATATGAGATAATTGAAATGAAATGACTAAACAAAATAAAATCAACAAAATCAAAACACAAAAAGAAAATCAGGCCGGGCGTGGTGACTCACGCCTGTAATCCTAGCCCTCTGGGAGGCCGAGGCAGGTGGATTGTTTGAGCTCAGGAGTTTGAGACCAGCCTGAGCAAGAGCAAGACCCTGTCTCTACTAAAAATACAAATAAATTAATTGGACAGCTAAAAATATATAGAAAAAATCAGCCGGGCATGGTGGCGCATGCCTGTAGTCCCAGCTACTCGGGAGGCTGAGGCAGAAGGATTGCTTGAGCCCAGGAGTTTGAGGTTGCTGTGAGCTAGGATGACACCACGGCACTCACTCTAGCCAGGGCAACAGAGTGAGCCTCTGTCTCAAAAAAAAAGAAAATCAATTGCGTGTCTAGATTCAAGTGGCAATTTGAAAATGAACTTTATAAAAAGATAGCATTGATGATAGATTTTAAAATATCAAGTTCCTAGGAATAAATCTAACAAAATATTTACAAAACCTCCTCACAGAAAATTATAAAATGTAATGAGAGAAATTTGGAAAGTTCTAAACAGATGGAGATATACCTTGACTGTGAATTAGAAGACTCATTATTGCAAAAGTGTTCAATTCTCCTCAGATTGATTTTGCATAAAAAAATCCCAAACTGTTTTCTGTAGAGATTTTCAGTATGATTTTAAAATATAAATAGAAATTCAAAGGGACAAGAATAGTACAAACAACTTACAGAAGGAAAATAAGATGGAAAGACTTGTTCTATTGGACATTAAGATTTATTACAAAGTTACAGTAATTAAGATGATGTTTTATTAGCACCAGGTTAGACAAATAGACCAATGACTCATAATAGAAGCAGATACTACACAATATATGGACATCTAATTTATACCAAAAATGTCATTGCAGAGCAGTGGGGAAACGATGGCATTTTGAATAAATCGTGCTGGGATAATTAGATATGTGCCTGGGGAAAAATAAATTTGACTTCTATCTTAACACAAAACACAGAAGATCAATTCTTGGTAGATTTTAGAACTAAATATGAAAAACAAAATTTTAGAATATAATAGGTTATTTTTATAACTTAGGTTTAAGACAAAAGTTCTTAAACGTGACATATAACACATTAGGTTAATAAATTTGACCATATTAAAATTAAGAACTTTGTAATTTCCTCAAAATGTACCATTAAGCAAATGAGAAGGCATGCCATGGAATGTGACCGTGTATTAGTACAACATATAACCCGCAAAGGGCTCATACCCAGGACATAAAAAGAATTATTGCAAATCAATACAAATAATAAGACAGATAATCTAGCAAAACAATAAGCAAGGGAAGAAAGCAAGATAGAAAAGAAAAGAAAAATAGAAAAGAGACTCTAGCGGGTCCTTTGCAAAGGAGAAAATACAAATAATTCATAAACATATGGAAAGGTGCACAGCCTATCAGTAATTGAGAAAGTGTGAATTAAAACCAAAATAAAGTATTACTCACCTACCAGAATAACTAAAACTTAAAAGGTGGACAGTATCAAATGTTGATGGGGATGGAAAGCAGTGGGAATTCTTACACACTGCTGGTAGAATTATAAATTAACACATTTGGAAACACTTCCGCGTTATCTACCAAATTTGAAGATAATGCATTCAGCGACCCAGCGATTTGGAAATGCATGCACGCATGCCCCCGGAGACACAGACAAGGAGGTCCAAAACATCGTTGCTTGTCATGGCCTCAAACTGAGATTAACCCAAACATCCATTGCAAGCAGAACGTCTACATACATCGAGGTATATTCATACAATGGAATACTACACAATAACAAAAGCGAATGAATTACAGCTACAACAAAGTGGCTGAATCACACCAACATAGTAGAGGAAGAGAAGCCCACACAAAAGAATACATGCTACAGAGTTCCGTTTAACTGCATTCCAAACAGGCAAAACAAACGACAATGTTTAGAGATATTTAGGTGGAAAACTAAAGAAATGCAAAGAAGTTATCACCACATAATTCAGAATTGTGGTTACATTTAGGTAAGAGGGACAGGGTGTGAAGGATAAAGGCCACAGGAAGGGCTTGGAAGGTCCTGGCAAAATTCAGCATCATGCCCTGATTCGTAGTGACCTGGGTGCCTTTACTTTATAAGAATTCATTAAGCTGTATATTTATGTTTTATACATTTTTATATGTCTATTTCACATTATACAGTTTTAAGAGGTTTTAGAAGAAGACAGGAAACCAAGGCTCAAAGATTTTAATTGAGCTTTCCAAGGTAGTACACCCATCAACTCAAGGCTGCCCTGGTCTCTGTGACCCCAAAGCCTGTGCTCTCAAGCACTGTTTACAAGTTGGTTATCATCTAGCAGAGGATACCAGTTCCATCTATAATACAAGAAAGAAAATAAACAGTGATATCACAGAGGTAGAAAGAGAATCAAGCCAAGGAAGAGACCTTTTCCAGCCCAGCTATTGGAGCAGTCTTCATGGAAGCGATGTAACATGCACTAAGTCCAAAAAATCATGGTTCTGGGACCCTCGAAGCTTCCGGGCCTGTATGGATGTGGTCATCCTGACTTAGGAGGATAAACACGGTGCCGGTGTTGCATCTGGTAACCTGGAGAGACAGCCTCTTCAGCCCCTCTGAAATGGAGATAAGCCTTACTTTCAACAACGGGAGGCCTGAAGAACAACCACCTCAGACCTGAGTGCCCAAGTTTTTCACAAACAGGAAATCGTGCCTGCCAGGAGTAAACGCTGAAGAATTTGCAGCCACGAAATTGTTCTCATTCAACAACAGCTTAATGATCTTAATGAACGAGCCCATGCGGATTACATCTCTCCTGCGAATTTACAGATGGCCTCAAAGAGCAAGAGGGAAAACACATGAGAATAACCATCCACAGAGAACTGGAAAACCTCATGAGACTGCAGGGAGGAGACTGAGAGCTTAATCCCTGCTAAAAACAAATCTGGCAGTCCCCAGCCCAGCTCCCCTCCCGCTCCCCACTCTCAGCCTGATCTGCCGCCCTAAGCCTCATGTTTCTTCACAGGCAGCCAGGAGCTTCTGCATCTTCCATCTGGCCTGCAGAGAAGTGACTCACAGCAATAAATACCAAGAAGAAAGGAGCCCTTCATAAATAAAAGGGAAGGAGCAGGACCGGCACAAAGCACCCAGCTCTCCTTCCTATAAAGCAAATAAATAAAGCAATGCCAACAATTTACAAGTGATGCGCCTCCTTTCCACACTCCCTGTCACACGCCTAAGTGTCTTCACTGCATCTGATAGCATGACAAGGCAGTAATGCTCACGCCAGCTCCTGTCGTTCTGGGCAGGCAGAGACATGGTATAATTTGAGAAACTTCCTCAATGTCCCTCACCCCCACCCTCCCAACCCAGCACAGTTGGCCAAGCTCCCATGAGAAGAAACACTGTCTATAACTCATACAATGCAGTTGGGTTGGAGGGTTCCATCTTGATTTTCTGCTAGTCATCGGACCTTTGGGCACTTCTGGGTCTGCTTGCCTCTTAGGCAGCTTTTGCAGTTCCTGTCAAATCATAGAGCGTTTAAGAAGAGCCAGCTCCCCCATGTTGTCTGCCGGGTGGTGTAGGCATGACCTAGACCCATGCCCATTCTCAGGAAGGGCAGTCCAGCAGGAGAGAGGGCCACATGAACACATTCAGAGAGATTAGTGTTATAGTGGAGAAAGATTAAAAGTTGCTAGGGGAATGGATACATTCTACCTGGTAGAGCAGTCCCCTGCTCTGGTATCCCAGAAGAGATGGCATTTGAACTGGATGCTGAAGGATAAATTGGTGTCTATCAAGTACACAAGGAGAAGGGCCAATACAGATAGAGGCAAAGAATGTGCAAAGACATGGATACTAATGTTGATACTCATCTTAATTCTAATTTCAATTCCAATTGGTAAAGCTCATGCTAACTCCTAATATTCTGTTTATTGAGGATTACTGATTAGGTGCTATACCAAGTTCTTTACGTTAATTGTTTCATTTAAATCCCATAAAGACCTTATGATGCAGAAATCATTATTATCATCCGCATTTAAATAAGGATGTATGGTTGAAGAAGTCACACTGCTGGTATGGGGGGAATCTGGATAGTGAGTCACGGAGCACACACTTGGTCACTAGGTTATACTGTCCTTGGGGGTGCAGGCACCCTGACCAAGAACAGAGTTAAGATTCAGTAGGGAAGATAATGCAACATGTAGAGCCCTTCCACTTCTCCTGAAACGCTGAAGAGATTAGAAGAGAGGTGCGTCAGTGGCTCTTTAAACAGGCATCTGTACTTGTGAAGAAATTCTTTCCTGCAGGAAAGTACCTAAGACAGGTGTATGAAATCATGCTGGGCATTGATAGAGTGAACAGAGATAGGTCTGCGCAATTCTAGAAAACTAGATCTCCAGGACAGCAGCTGAAAAGCTACTTTACAGAGCAGACAGGAATCCTTGGACTCATTAGCTTTTAAACATAGAAATAACTCTAAAGATGATTTAGGTAAAATCTTGACCAAAATTCAACATGTTTAGTGATACAGAGCTTACATCAAGAACATCGATGTCTACCTTGGCCCCAGAGACCTGGTCCCTTCCAACCTGTCCTACAACTGCGGACAAAATGAGAGGATGGGGAGGGTAGGCTTCAGAGAATTCCATAGGATAAGGCTGTGTCTTTAATTTAGGACATTTGTAAATACTTCTTAACACTCCTTTTAAATACATTTTTAACTGACACAATAATTGTACATATTTATGGGATATGTGTGATATTTCCAGGTAAGTATACAATGTGTAGTGATCAAATCAGTTTTAGCATTTCTTTGTGCTGGGAACATTCAAAATCTCCTCTCTCGTTATTTTTGAAATATATAATAAATTATTGTTACCCATAGTCACCCTGCTGTGCTATAGAACAATAGAACTGATTTCTCCTATCTAACTGTAACTTTGTGCTTGTTAACAGCCTCTCCCTATCTGCCCCTCCCCATGACCCTTCCCAGCCTCTGGTAATCACTACCCTATTCTCTACTTTCATGGGGTCAACTTTTTCGGTTCCTGCATGTGAGTGAGAACATGCGATATTTGTCTTATCTGTACCTGGTTTACTTTACTTAATGTCCTCCAGGCTCATCCATGTTGCCATATTTGACAGGATTTCATTTTTTATGGCTGGATAATATTCCATTGTGTATATATAACACATTTTCTTTATCCATTCATCCTTTGATGGACACTTAGGTAGGTTGATTCCATGTCGTGGCTATTGTGAATAGTGCTACAGTAAACAAGGGAATGTAGATATCTCTTCAACATACCGATTTCCTTTCCTTTCGACAAATACCCAGTAGTGGGATTGCTGGATTACATGGTATTTATATTTTTATTTTTATTTTATTTTATTTTTTTTTTTGAGACAGAGTCTCACTCTTTTTGCCTGGGCTACAGTGAGTGCTGTGGCGTCGGCCTAGCTCACAGCAACCTCAAACTCCTGGGCTCAAGTGATCCTTCTGCCTCAGCCTCCCAGTAGCTGGGACTACAGGCATGCGCCACCATGCCTGGCTAATTTTTCTATATATTTTTAGTTGGCGGATTAATTTCTTTCTAATTTTTTTAGTATAGGCGGGGTCTCGCTCTTGCTCAGGCTGGTCTCGAAATCCTGAGCTCAAACAATCCACCCGCCTCGGCCTCCCAGAGTGCTAGGATTACAGGCGTGAGCCACCACGCCCGGCCGTATTTTTAGTTTTTTGAGGAACCACTATACTGTTTTCCATATTGGTTGTACTAACTATTAATACATCCCCACCAACAGTATATAAAAGTCCCCTTTCCCAGCATCCTCACTAACATTGTTATTTTTTGTCTTTTTAATAATAGCCATTTTAACTGGGGTGAGGTGATATCTCATTGTGGTTTTGATTTGCACTTCCCTGATGATTAGTGATGTTGAGCATTTTTTTTCATATACCTGTTGACCATTTGTATGTCTTCTTTTGAGAAATGTCTTTTTAGATCATTTGCCCATTTCAAATTGGGTTATTTGGGTTTTTTTGCTTTCGAGTTGTTTGAGTTTCCTATATACTCTGGATATTAATCCCCTGTTGGATAGAGAGTTTGCAAATTCACTTTGTTGGTTTCTTTACTGTGCAGAGCTTTTTAATTTGATATAATCTCATTCGTCTATCTTTGGGTTTTTTGCCTGTACTTTTGAGGTCTTACCCAAAAAAATCTTTGCCAAGGCCAATGTCCTGAAGTGTTTCTTCTATGTTTTCTTCTAGTAGTTTCATATTTTTGGATCTTACATTTAAGTCTTTAATCCATTTTGAGTTGATTTTTGTGTATTGTGAGAGATAGAGGTCAAGTTTCATTCTTATGCATATAGATACCCAGTTTTCTCAGTGCCATATATTGAAGAGACTGTCCTTTCCTCATTGTACATTTTAGTGTCTTTGTCAAAACTCAGTTGGCTATAAATACATGGATTTATTTCTGGGTTCTCTATTCTGTTCCATTAGTCTGTGTGTCTGATTTTATGCCAGTACCTTGCTGTTTTGGTTACTATAGCTTTGCAGTATATTTTGAAGTCAGGTAGTGTGATGCCTCCAGCTTTGTTCTTTTTGCTTAGGATTGCTTTGGATATTTGGGCTCTTTTGTGGTATCATATGAATTTTAGAATTTTTTTTTTTCTATTTCTGTGAAGAATGTAATGGGTATTTTGATAGGGATTGCAGTGCATCTGTACATTGCCTTGGGGAGTATGGACACTTTTTAACAATATTAATTCTTCTAATCCATGAGCATAGAATATCTTCCCATTTTTTGTTGTCCTCTTCAATTTCTTTCATCAGTGCTTTATGGTTTTCATTGTAGAGATCTTTCACCCTCTTTGGTTAAATTTATTCCTAAGGTATTTTTAGTGTAGTTATTGTAAATGGGGTTGCTTTCTTGATTTTTTTCATATTGTTCACTATTATGCCTGATTAACATACATGCAAAAATCCTCAACAAAATACAAACAACCCTAATCCAACAGCACATCAAAAAGATTATACAACATGATCAGGTGGGATTTATCCTAGGGATGCAAGAATGATTCAACATATGCCAATCAGCAAATATGATACATCATATTTAATATCAACAGAATGGGAGAAAAAACCCATCCAATCATCTCAATAGACACAGAAAAATCAATTGATAAAGTTCAACATCCCTTCACAATAGAAACTCTCAACAAATTAGGTATAGAAGGAATGTATCCCAACACAATAAAAGTCATATATGACAAACACGCAGCTAACGTCATACTGAATGGGGAAAAGTTGACAGCCTTTTCTCTAAGATATAGAACAAGACGAGAATGCCTACTTTAACCACTTTTCTTCAACATAGTATCAAAAGTCCCGGCCAGAGCAATTAGGCAAAAGAAGAAATTAAGAGCATCCAGATTGGAAAAGAGAAAGTCAAAGTGTCCTTCTTTGCAGATAACATGATCTTATATTTAGAAAAACCTAAAGACTTCACCAAGAAACTGATAAAGAAATTTGCTTATTAACACTTAATAAGCCTAACAGCAGCCAATTGCTTGATATTATAATAAACAATAGCTATTGCCTATTGGGAGCCAACAGCACACTGAGCACAGCCCTTAACATCCTTGCTCAGTGACACTCCCAGCAATCCTATGGGGTCACTGTGCAGGGTCACAATATGAATGGAAATGGAGAAAGGAGTGTGCAAGCCCCTGACTCTGAAGCCCACGCTCCTCACCCTGGTGCTAAGGGACAGTGTGAGAAGAGAGAGTGGGTCCTGGAGAAGCTGAGCTGAGAGCTGGCAGAGACCTTACACAGATGCTAACTACATCTGCCCTGTGTGGGTCAAAACAGAGAGCAGTTGCCTGTACATAGGCCATGGGGGTCCGAATGGAATTCCTCATGTGAGTCCCACTCCATCTCCAAAGCATCTCAGAACAATGGGAGACTCTGCAGCGTGCTCTGCATGCCCAAGCTCTTGCAAGAGTAGGAAGCTGACCTAATCAGACAAAGCCCAAACCTGACTTGGCCGCGGGGAGATGCTCGCAAGTTTATCATTAGACAAGAAGCAACTGGGATCACTCATGCAACTCTGTTATTTGTGGCAAAGGCTGGCAAATAAAAAAGATTCATTTCTGGATTCCTCACAAAGGGACATTGAGTTAGCCCCTGGGGGTCTTTCGAAGGAGGAAGAATGTGGATCCACTGGCCCAGTCCCTGGGCCCATCTCCAGAGAGGAGGGGAGCGAGCACAAGGCCAGTGGGTCTCAAGGAGACGCAGACTCCCCTGGACCCTGCAGCAGGACGAACGGAAGCTCTGGGTTCTCCAAGGTGACCTGTTCCTGCTGCCCCCAGAGGTTGTAGGAACAGGTTATGTGCTCACCTGAATGGACCTTTTGAAGCCCTGTGACCAGGTCTGGGACCCTCCTCTGCACATCCAGAGTCACTCATGCCTACCTCTGTCTGTGTCTGTGTCAGTCAGCAGCTCAGGCCATTGGTTGAACCCCAGCACTGCCATTCACTGATGCAAGTTGCTTCATAACTCTGTGCCTCACATTCCTCATCTGAAAAATGGAGGTAATAAAAGTAGGCTCCTTTGTTGGGCTATGAGGATTAAATCATATAATACATGTAAAGTGCTTACATCAACATCTGGCATATTCAATGCTCAGTTATTGCTTATCACTTGTTGCTGTCTCCTCATGTTTAGGTACCTCTCTACCTCTGAATCCCACTAGTTTGTGACCATCTTCAGGACATGGTCTCTGTCTTCTATTCCTGTATCACCACCCAGCACAGAACTTAGCATATAACAGACATTCGAACCGGTTTGTTGAGTTAAAGAGGACTTTATGCATGTCTGTATGCATTCTTTCATCCATCCATTCATTCTTCGTGAAAGACAATGGTACCAAATTATTGAAGAGGTGTCCAAAGTATGGGATCTCAATTGCATGGCCCCAAAATAGTAATGTGATAGCAACCCAGGGCATAATGCATTTCCCTCGTCTCCCCCACCATATTGGGACTGGAATGGGGTGGAAGCTTTTCATTTTAAAATATCAGAAGTCATATCATCGCCTACCTACAATTAACTCAGATGGAGTTTTGATTCTAGAAGATTGTTTCTATGAAGAAGAAATCCTCTTTGTAAATCCTTTCTTCTAATACTTTCATTGTTCCATATAACAGAAATTTCTCCCTTTTCCAAATTATATGGAAGACAATTTCCTGTCTTCTTCCTATATCCCCTCCACCATACAACAAGGACAAAGGACTTTGTTTGACTCGTGGGATAGAAAACTGGAGCAGAACTTGCAGGGCTCAGGCCCCTTGGGGTTGACTCTCTGGGACCTGCCCCCAAAGCATGTATGTGCTTGTCCCTGCTCATCCTGCTGTCCTGTGGAAGGTAAACTCACCTGAACGTGAGTTCTTCATCTTCCAAATGGGTGGGCCCATTAGTTTAATTTTAGGTGGAAAGGGGAAGCCCATTCAGAATAAGCAATAAAGTTGAAACCTCAATTTTTCAGTGCCCTCTATATCTGTTTCTCAATTGGTTCCAAACCCAGCAGGGGGTGCTGAAGACTGGCTTCTCCAAAACACTGACAATGTCCCCTCTCGGGGAGGTAACATGTGCACCATCCAGTAATCTAAAGGTGACAAGAAAAGGCGAGGAATGCCAGAGCTTCTAATGGAAGAAAAGTACAAGTTCAAGATCTCCTTTGAAAAGTAACTAGTAATATAATGTACAAAAAATCAGTATTCTTCTAACATTAAGTTTTATTCAAGATTTATTCTATCAGAGAGGACTCCAGCAGGCCCCAGGGGCACACTCAAGATAGCATAATTTGAGGAAGGTTTATTTACAAAAGAACTAATTGTAAAGCTGTGTATGGAGTGCAGGTGAATGTTTATGCCACCTCTTTCTTCTCTTCCATTCCCCTTCTCTGCTATAACTTGGGACAAATCTAGTAAATATTAATAGTACTAGAAAATTTAGTTTAGGTTACCTGTTCCTTTAATAGAATGGCTAAGTCTGCAAAGCAGACCCTGAGTTCATTTACCCCATAATCTGGGTAGCTAAGGACAGCCAGCCTGTTTGCAAAAAGCCAGGCCCTCTGTGAGTAGCCCTGGGAGCCAAAAGTGAAGCAAGGCCAACCCTTGGGCTCGATACCAGCAAGCGGCCTTCTGGCACCAGGCAGCACAGTGAACATTCCTTTCTCAGCCCCTTGAGTTGGCAGCTCTTCCTTGGGGTGGGTGGTATATGTATGTGGGGTGGGGGTGGGAGTATAGAATCCTCCTCCCTCTGGATTTGGGCAGAATTTTGGGGAGAGAGGAATTAAATTCCCCTTCTTATACAAAGGCCTTTCTTCAGATTTGGACGTTGCAAACAAGGATATTCCATTTGAGAAAGAACCTAATCTGGGAATTATCATTAACCAAAATGAAAATGACCCTGGGTCCTGCATAGGCAAGAGAGGGTGGTCTGTACGTCAGTGCACCTACACCTGTGCTCTCTGTGAGCACAGCCGCAGAGAGAGTCCTGACACAGAGCCAAGTACTCGTTCTCGCACTCGTGGGTTCCACGGTGACACTGTGGAGGGAGAGAGAAAGAGCAACTCCAAGACCAACCGCTACAGCTCAGTGATTCTCACCTACCCATTAGCAAAGAACTTTTCTACCCATCTCATGCATGTATCCCTTCATCTGAACCTAAAAAGATCTCTGGGACAATGACATCACAATTTCATTTGAAAACTCTCCTCAGTGTCCTGAGAGAAAGTTCTTCCAGTTGTCCACCCGCACTGGGGATCCATTCCTTTCCATAGGCCCTTGCTAGAAAGAGTGGACAGAGTTTATGAAGCCATACCTTGGCTTTGACTCCTGTCACTAGGTAATCAGGATCTGGTCAGCATTTCCCCGTATCCTGCCTGTCCGTAATTAATCAAGCTCTCTTGAGAACTCTGAAGAGCTTTGATAAACTGAAGTGATTTTATGGAGTCAGTCTTGTCTCACTGTTGGTCTAGTGCTTGCCTAACCTCCTTTGCATTATGAGAAGCTGTTCCTGCTGAAATATGTAGATATGAACTAATTTTTCTCATAAAATATCTAGAAATCCATGTTTTAGGCTAATCATTCATTCTGCTGGCCTGTCTGTGACTTGCTAACTTGAAGGACCATTCATGGCTGATGCCAAGCTGGGCCTCCAATCTTACACTCAATAGGGAGAGATGTTCAGACCACTTTGATGGAGCCTGATGGCATTTTGGTTTTTGCAAACAAACTATTGAATCACTACCATGCATTCAGGCATCAGCACCACAATTTAAAAATGCCATAGTGTATTTGATATAAAAGATGGGGCCCGGCAAAGCTGGGAATGTGCAGAAGTTTTGGCAACCAGGGTTAACTTCCCATATAAATTGAGAACCACATTTTAAAGATCCTTAATTTCTGATTCATTGTGGTTAGTCTCAGGTTTATCTCAAATTCTCACTCCATCCCATCTCTAGACAAATAGGTAATTTTATGGAAAACAACAATAAAAATGCAAACTTTATGGAACGAGCATCTATTAAAGAGTGGATTATTTTCATGAAGGAAACTCTTTAGGCATAAGAGATGAAAATAGGTATCTCCTACTAGTGATTCCCGCACTTTGTATTCCACTGGATACTAAAATGGCCCAGAATGTTTTAGGACTGACAGAGGATTGTCAACATCTTATTTTGCCAAGTTAGGATATTATTTTAAAAGTATAAAAATAAATACCATTTGTGATCATCTAGAAGGGACATTTTTACACCAAAATGCAAGAAGGCTATAATCTTTCAATAAATTAAGAAACAACAGTTGGCTTAAGTACAGTGGTTTTTATTTTTATTTTTTTGTATTTATTTATTTATTTTGAGACATAGTCTCACTCTGTCACCCTGGGTAGAGAGCAGTGGTGTCATCATAGCTCATGGCAACCTCAAACTCCTGGGCTCAAGAGATCCTCTTGCATTAGCCTCCCGAGTAGCTGGGACTATAGATGTGTGCCATGACGCCCAGCCAATTTTTTCTGTTTTTAGTAGAAATGGGGTCTCACTTTTGCTCAGGCTGGTTTCAAACCCCTGAGCTCAAGTGATTCTCCTGCCTTGGCCTCCCAAGAGTGATAGGATTACAGGCATGAGCCTCTGTGCCTGGCCTACGGTGGTTTTTAAATAGAAATTTAAGAACCTTTTAAATGTTGAAAAAATGCAAGATGCATTTTAATTTGTGATGTTATCTTGCATGTAATTTATTTTTTGGTATAAGTTTGATCCATTTAGGAATATACATTTACTGGAAGTATACAAATTGGAGCTCAAACATTTAATTTTTGTTTTGATCATGAACTTCATTTGAAATCCAGGTGGACACAGGCATGTGGACCTAAATGGAAGCAAGGTACCCAATAACACCACTTCTTTAAATAAAGACCGTTGTGGGTTTATTTGTATCTCCCAAAGAGATATGTTGAAGTCCCAACCTTACTCCCTGTGATCGTGACCTTGTTTGGAAATAGTCTTGGCAGATGCAATCAGGTTAAAACGAGGTCATACTGGAATAGGGTGGTCCAGTGACTGGGGTCTTGATAAAAGAAAGAAGGAGACACAGAAACAAACAAAAGAGCTGTGTGAAGACAAAGGCCAGAATTGGAGTGATGTGTCTACAAGCCAAGGAATGCAAGGATAGCTGGCAGCCACCAGAGACTGCAAAGAGGCAGGGAAGTATTTTTCCCTAGAGGCTTCAGGAATTTTTCCCTGTCAACAGTTTAATTTTGGATTTTTGCCCTTCAGCACTGGGAGACAATAAACTTCTGTTGTTTTGTGCCACCCATTTCATAATATTTTGTCACAGCAGCCCTAGGAAACTAATACAGAGACTATTCTGGGTGAACCGAAAGAAGCCAAGAAAAAAAAAAAAATACAGCCCCTCTCCTTTTAGTTGTTTGCTCTGCCTTCCTTCTACAAGGTCAAGGAAAGAACAGGACAGGTGACCCGGGGTCAACATCGGAGGTTGCAGGACAGTGGGCCTCATTCAGCAGTGGCTCATGTGGGGACAGGGGTTCTCAGGGCCCTGGTCACTCACAAGAAATAGAAATTTACATAAAAGGATTACCACAAATTTCATCCCAGATCAGTGGTGGTCATCAGAATTTTCCCAATTAATAATAAAAAAAAAAAAGAGCAAGAACATTGTGTATTTGTAAGTTCTCATTTTCACGTAACAGCTTTTTTCTTGAAGCAAGGCATTCTTGAACTGAAACATCCTATTGACTTGAAAGATTCCTCTGGAAACCTAAGCCCAAGTGGCCAAGACTGAGGAGAAAGCTCTGGGGTCTTTGGCCTTCCCAGTGAAGAATTACCTTCCTCTGCCTTACAGGCTCTGTAGCCAAGTCCATTAACCCAGAGTTTCCCGCACGGCGCAGCTGTCCCCGGTGGCAATGGGGCAATGTCTCTAGGGGAACGGTTGTCCAGGCCACTCAGAGCACTTAAACCTACCAGAGAAGCCCCCAGACCAAACGCAAGAGTTCCCGTCTGTCTTCACACTCCTCCACGCTTGTTTTCAGGCCTAGGGAGGGTGGTGTCTTTCCAATGGCTCCTGGGTTATGGAACGTATTTAAATGCCTGGTTCAAAACCCTTGTCCCCCCTCTCAAATTTGACGATTGTTTAAGCATTATTGCTTGAATGGATACAGATGTTCAGCTCATCTCTTGTTGGGAGGAATACTTCTTTAGAAGAAGAGGAGAAGACTGGCTTTTTTCTTCTTCTTTTTTTTTCAGACACATATTTTATCTTTATGTTTGTATCAAAGGCTGCCAAGAGATGCATCTGGTCCCCAAATCAAGAATCTCACACTCCTCCTCCCAACTCACAGCTTTCCAAGCGTCTTTCTTTGTGATCTCTGCCCAAAGAAACTGTCGGCAGAGCTCGACGGACAGATGACCAACACCTCCTGGAAGAAAAAGAATCCTATTCTCATCAATGCTAGGAAGAACGGCACCCATGGCATTTTTAATGTCATTCCCCTGCCTTTTACTTTTTTTATGCAACTCATTTTCTGATTAATATTTTCAGCAGCTAGAGCAAATGCCAGTTTAATTAAATTTCCACACCATCCCCCCTTTATCCAATTAGTGGGTTCACTGGCTCCTCATCAACCTTCAGCGTCTGCGTTTTCAGTGAATGCTCAGTTGCTTCTGGTCTCGCCAAAAAAATCTGTTACATATTAAGTTATAATAAGATATAGGCAATTATAGTAGCAGCAGGACAAATAGATTTGTATGGTTCATTAGAAGGGATTTCTGGAACATACGTAGTATAAATAACCCGTTTCTGGGGCAGAGCATATTTTGAAGAAAAATATAAAAGGGGGAGAAGGGGAAGAGGCCATTACCAGTTACTATAAGAAAACTCTGACTATAAGGAAATCCAACCAGCCCAGTAGTTCTGTTATTTAGATGAGCAACATTTCAACACATGAACTACAAATAGAAATGAAAGATGAAGCCATTTTGCATGGAAAATGGGTGGTGACCTGTTTTTCATTTTGAGAAAGAAAGAATAATGCCACTGTCATTGCATCGGAACAGATGGAGTAAGCAAGGAGCATCTGATATGTGACAAGCCATGTGCACACGCATTGCACACCTGGTCTCACTTAGACCTCATGACAACCTTGGGAGATACCGGGTTGAGGTACTGAAATGACAGTCTCACAGAGTTCATCCTGTTTTATTTTGTAAAACAGAAACTGAGGCTCAAGAAGTTGATAGCTGCTCAAGGCCACCCAGCTAGTGAGCGGCTGAGTCAGAAATACAATGCAGATCTTTCTGGCTCCAAAGACTGTGCTATTTCCATGATACTATTCCGGGCAAAGAGATTATTCCAGGGTCAATGTATAAATAAAGTGAGAGAGGAGCCTTATTGCCTACAACAATTTCAGAAATGCCAGAGAAGTTCCTCCCTTAAGTTAATTAATATATTAGTAGTTGAGGCCGGGTGCGGCGGCTCATGCCTGTAATCCTAGCACTCTAGGAGGCCGAGGTGGGAGGATCGCTTGAGCTCAGGAGCTCAAGACTAGCCTGAGCAAAAAGTTGAGACCCTATCTCCACCAAAAAGAAAGGGAAAAAAACCCAGGTGGGCATTGCAGTGCACATCTGTAGCCCCAGCTGCCCTGGAGGCTGAGGCAGAAGGCTCATTTGGATCCCAGGAGTTGGAGGTTGCAGTGAGCTACAGTGACGCTACCCACTCTACCCAGGGCAATGGAGTGAGACTCCGTCTCAAAAAAAAAAAAAAGGCAACTCAGCACCCCTCGTCACAACCCCCCACCCCATTTTTAAAAAAAAAGAAAAAATATATTAGTTGGTGAGCATCACTCAGTATACATTAGCTTATTCTTGATGTCTAGCAGGTCTTGATAATGGAGTGAAGGAATGGTATCCCCCTTGAGGGGAAAAAGGGCTTCCATGATGGGAATAAAAGGTACCAGAAGAAATGATGGAACAGGGAAAGCAAGATTGCCTGAATTTATGATTTTTTCTAAGTAGACTGTGAAGCTGATTGACCCTAATGACACAGCTCTGCTTCAAGGACTTAATAAAAAAATAAATTCTGAATTGGGAAGTATAGTATCTTCTTCCTTACTATATTTAAGAAAGAGTGTACTTCCTTAGAGCTGCACCTGGACAGACCTTGGGAATTCTTGCTTCTCCTGTCACTCGACTTAACTCTAAACCGTAAGCATTGTGGTGTTTTATCTTAGAAACCGTCCAGGAAGGTGGTTCTTCAGCACTCTTCTACGTTCCATATGGAGAACTATTTTTTAACCAATACCACTCTGTGGAATCCATTTTATGACTCCCAGGATACATGCAAGGCATTTTGCCTAATTCTTCAGCCCAGATTGGAAAGCAGGGTTGAAAAATCCCATATAAGTAAATATTCTGCAAGTTTATACAGGCTGAAGTCACGGAGCTCAGAATATTAGCCAGCTCTCCAGGGAGCCTACAGCAGTATGTGAAAATGGCTTGAACGAGATGGCCAAGATGTTGACCTCGTTCCCTTTGAGAAACAAGGGTGGGAATGAAAGATTCTGAGCCAGCGCTGGTCACTGGGATGGGTAGAGTTGGGCTGAGCCAACCCTGCATACAACCATTGGTGTGAGGATGCCAGCAGCCAACCAAGGAGCAGCAATCTGGTTACTAAATTCTGAGAAAGTGAGCAGTGTTTGCTCTCTCAGTGGGGCTTGGTGGTGTCAACATGGACCCACCTGCTATCTTTCTTGTTCTGTGTGCCTACTTTCGCTGGCCTCTGAGTTGCCTATTCCTCCCAGGGCAGCAGCACAGAGAACTGAGGCATACCGGCTTTGGAGTCCTAGGAAATGAGTTTGTCTTCTCTGCAGTTATGCACTTATGAAATTTTTAATCAATCCATTTCTAAGGTCTCCATTTCCTCATCTCTAAAATGAGGGGTCAGGAAATCATGACCCGTGCTCTTGTCAAGTACTAAGACATATGAGTGTTCTCTGAGTCATGGGCAACAAAGGCCAAGGTTAAATTCCAGGATTCATGGAGGCTGTTCTCATAGAAATATGTGGCAGAATTTAAAAGCTGCAAACTGCACATCAGACACAACAAGACAGAAGGGCTATAACTGGCCTCTCTGGAATCTTGGTCCCGTTATAGTTGCACTAGTTCATTATCAAATCCCATGGGCAAGGGCAAAGCAAAAACAGTTTGTATCAGACATGTCTCCTAGAGGGACTGTCCCACCCATGTCCCTAATGAAAGGGCCCACTTGGGTTGTTATGTTTGGTGCTATTGGGCCCCACCCAGATCTAGCCACAGCTGACAGCGCAGGGACTGAGCAGGCAACCAGAGGCCGCCCAGTGAAACCTTCACCCAAGCACAGTCCTCTATCAAGAATTTAAAAGTTTTGAACTGGATGATTAAGCCAGTAAGAATAGGGATAGAAACTGAAATAGTGTCATGGAAAAGTATCTAGGGAAGCCAGGGGCAGCAGTCAGGATGGATCATAATTAAAGCCACAAGGAGGCAGAAACTGTGAGTGAGCAAAGGTGCGGTCCTGTGGTACCAGGTCTCCAGAGAGGGTCCTCCCAGGCCACCGTCCTCTTGGCATTCATGCCCTTCTGTACTCTTCTCCTACTGAATTGGAACTGACCCTGCCACCAGCTGAATATGGTGTAAGTGACAGAGCCCGGCTTCCAAGGACAGGCCATGAGAAGCCTTGCAGCTTCCACCTGGGTCTCTTGGGATGTTCTCTCCTAGAACCCAGCTGCCATGCCAAGAGAAAGCCAAGCCACATGGAGAGGCCACATGTAGCCACATGAACTCCCAGCCAGCAGCCAGCACCAATGCAGCCGTGTGAGTGAGCCACCTTGGAAGTCCAGCCAAGCTGAGGCTTCAGATCTCTCTAGCCCCAGCTGCCATTTGACTGTGACTACAGGAAACACTTGACTAAGAACTGGAGAGCGTGGTCAGCCCACAGAACCATGAGAGGAAGTGATAATTGTTATTTTGAGCCACTGTGTTTGGGAGTGGTTTGCTGTGTAGCAACAGGTCCACAGAGAAAAGGTCAGATGGACAGACAGGCGCAATCTCCAAGAGAGATACTGGTGCCCAAGGTTTGTAGTCCTCAACAGAGCAGTATCGATCTTCAAAACACCATCCTTTTATTTGAAGCAGCAACTTGAGGAGATCGCTTTTCCTAACAACGTAAACAAACCAACTAAAAATCCAACTAGAATGAGACAGAAATGGATACCTAGTAACAGTGTAGGACGGAGGTTTGCAGACGCTAGTGCATGGATAATTACTCACACTAACAAGGTCTTCACAACTCCGTAATGTAAAGGGAAATATAAAAACAATGTCAGAATGTATGTTCATGAATCTAAATTTATTCGAGCTAATGAAGGCAGCCTGTGGAATGAGCTTCTCTCAGAGTCTCAAACGTGAAGGACAGCATCAGATCCCCAGCACCAAGCATTAATTGTCGTTTTCCTGGTGCTCAGCAGACGGGGACAGTCATGCCTCTCCCCTCCTCTCCCCGAGAGCCCCAGCACCGAAACGGCTGGGATTTGCTTTTACCTCCCATCCTGGCCAGCCTGGGCTTCCCTTAGGGAAGAACTCTCACTTCTGCTACGTCGTGTCCTTCTTCTCCCCTGCCCCAGAACTGTGGCCAAGCACCAAGGGCAGAAAGCAAAACAGGGGCTGTAGGAAGTACGGACATTTGGGGAAGGGGAGGATGTGCGTAGCTTTTGTCAGATACAGTGAAAGAAGCTACCCATGTGACAGGAGGAGAATCTATTATTTCTCAAAGCCTTGACCTTGTTTTAAACTTAGCTGCTTAACCGATATTTGAGTAAAAATAAGTAAATAGATAAAATCTTTTAAACAAGATGCCCTCTCCAATGCCTCCCGTGGTGTAAATTACCAGAACTCGGGAAGTTTCATAACCGCTGCTACGAATCATGTTACCCTTCTGCAAAGCGAAAGGAAAGACCTTCCACAGACTCTACCTCGCCCAAGGTTACAGAGACTGGGGGTGAGCAGGGGCCAGGGCCCACGGCGTTCCCCGCCGGCCTTCTCCTTAGGAAGGAGATCAAAGCCTGGGCAGAGGGCCTGCTGACTCTGATTTGCATGGTGAAAGTCACCTGTCCAGCTCTGCCCCAGGGGCGAAGCGATCAAAGCTGCGAGGGGAGCCGGGAGCAGGGAGGAAATAAAATATTGATTTGATGAGATGCACGCTAATTCTCCTCCGTCCACCTTCTCCGTGAGGAAAGTGGGGCTGCGAAGTCACTGTTTTCCACGCTCCTTCTATGAACTCACAACACGGGTCCCATTGCCCTGCCAGATGGGCCTCCGCAGCTTTGCCCAGGAAAGGAAAAACAGGAGGGAAAAGGAAGCCTGAGCAATGCCGTCCGCTCAGATGGCTTCCCCAGCACCTCTGCCACCTCTGTGGAAATACACTCTCAGGAGGCGAGTTGCGAACTCTTGCAGTCCCAGTTCAAAAATAATTACATGCAGAAGCTCAAAATCTGAAACAGGCAAAACAGAGCATCGGCTGCCCTTCAAAAGAGGTGGGGAAGCGTACCCAGGACCCCCATCCCTCCTCCCTGGTAACTGAATAAGCCACAGAGGACAAAGGGAAAGTGATGTTTCTGACTTGGGGAATTTCTATTGCTGAAATGCTCTGAAGTTGACCATACTTGAGCTGGGCTTCGGTGAAACCAGGTGGGCATGGTGGGGGGGGGGGATGAGAATGAGAAGGGATGTTGAGCTTGGAGGCAAGCTGAGATACTAAAGCAGTGTACAAAACTCAGAGAATGGGTGTATTTTCTGGCTGGGAAGGCAGTGGGGGCAAGAGACATATTGATTGCGAGGTCTTTGGGGAATTCTCTGTTCCTACCGAAGATGACGTCACTGACCCTCATCAGAGGCCAGGCCCCGGGGAGCTGTGGCTCACCACAGAAGCGGCTATGGTTTCTGTGTAAGCGGAGCCAGGGCCCCTTTGGCCCTAGCTGCAGAGTGTGGGCGGGCAAGAGAAGGTGTAAGGATTAAGTGGAGAAAATGTTAAGTGAACACGGGCTCCTTATTCACTGTCTAGATCTTGAAATCGTTCAGCTTTCTTACTCCAGTACCCAAGGAGGACAGTGTATGTATTTGTTTGCCATAGTTCTAAAAATATGATAAAATTTGTCTGAAAAAAAAAAGCTGGCCTCATGACATTTGCCCCTGGTGCCATTTGCAATCTGGTCAGTCTGTCTACAGCTGAATCTCCCCACTTGCCTCAGCCACAGTGAGCTCACTGTCCCCAGCCATGGCTGGTCCTGGATGACAGGTGCACGCATATCACTGCTCTTCTCAGACAGCCTTTCCACCTTTTTTTTTTTTGAGACAGAGTCTTACTCTGTCACCTGGGCTAGAGTGTTGTGGCATCAGCCTGGCTCACAGCAACCTTAAACTCCTGGGCTCAAGCGATCCTCCTGCCTCAGCCTCCTGAGTAGCTGGGACTATAGGTGTGCACCACCACATCTAGCTGTTTTTTTCTATTTTTAGTAGAGATGGGGTCTTGCTCTTGCTCTTGCTCAGGCTGGTCTTGAACTCCTGACCTCAAGCAATCCTTCCACCTTAGCCTCCCAGAGTACCAAGATTACAGGTGTGAGTCACCTAGCTCAGCCTTTTCCATCTTTTTTATAGCTCAGTACTATCATCAAGAGCAAGGAACTTTGGGTTCTGGGTTCAAATTCTGGCTCTACTACTTACTGGTTATGTGACTTTGGGAGATCATTGAAACTCTCCAAATCTCAGCTTCTATATTTATAAAATCAGGTAAGGATGAAAAGAGATAACAGGTATGCAGCTAGCTCTGTGCCCAGCACAGAGCATGTGCTCATGGAGAACTGCTGTTTGCCTGGCAAATTCCAACTCCATTCCTCAACAAGTAGCTCTAGGGGAGCAAGCCCTGAGAACTGCCAGTGCCTGGGGCTCACTTCTTTCCAAGAATGCCTCTGTATTGGTCACAGAAAGTTGTCCTTGTATTGCAGCAAACTTACTTCCACCAGCAGATGCCGAGGAATGAGCCCTCCCTGCATCAGGGCAAGGAAATTGTTTTATGCACATCATGCTGTATAGGCAAGATAGAGGATCTGCCTCCCCAACATGACTGAGTCCCTCATAATGGAGTCACAGGAGAGCCAAGATGATGAAATTCACCTCTTCTAGGTTCCACATGGATCCAAGCAGAGGAAGAGAAACTCTGCAAAGATCTCTTCTTTCCCTGTCTCTGGACCCAACCCATCCATCTCCACCAATGCAGCAGCCCAGGGATTTTTAAGCCCAGTTACTCCTAACACCTTTCATCTGGGCCCGAATGTCCTTTCTTTGCCAAGAACCCACCCCGAACATCTGGAGCTCTGAATGTAAAGCAGGTATATCGGGTGGTAGAATCTCATTAAGGAGCATGGGAAGAAAGAGCCCTTAAGACACCCTGAAGATTGGTTCAGGACATCCGTCCCCACACCCAAGTCCAGCAAGGGAAAGAGCTAGCATCTCCACAGTACTAACCAGACAAGGAAAGAGATTCAGTACAACACGGCCCTGCAAATATTTCTCCATCAGAGGAATTTTCATGGCTGCTGCTACTCCTCACAGCCCCCTGCTGGACTGCAGGCTCACATAGCATTTTCAGGAAGCCATCGGCCTCAAGACACCTGGCCCGCACAAAGACATCATTCATTCATTCACAAATACGTATTGCAGGTCCAGTACCCTCTAGACACTGTTCTGAGTTTTTCAGATACAGTTAAGAAAACAGATACCAATTCCTGCCCTCTTGGAGCTTACATTCTAATGAGGCATTCTTATCTGACTAATGTGCAACACAACATGGAGATTCGAGGACGTGATTCCCAAACCCCACGCACCCGGGGGCTAGCGAGGTAGCAGCCGTGAGCAGAGTGAGCAAGTTGCATGGCAGTAGGGAGAGGTGGGGGCTCTGGGGACTTGAGACCTCGTCTAAAGGAGGAAGTTGCTATTTGAATTGTTTCCTCATAAGAATGTAATTTCATTGCTTCCAGATTTGCTGGTTTGTCAGAAGTCAGAAATCTAGATTTCTATGAAATTCTCCGATTTTTAAAACCTGGAACAAATCAACCTAAACTAACCTACAGCCAGGTCCTATCTGAAGGACATCTGCTTGTGACTCTCCCTCATGACGTTTGGAGTGGGCTGGTGGGAACTGAGGGTTGGAGTAGATCAGTCATATGGCTGGACCAGAAGGGGTGGCCTCAGACCAGCTTCGCCTTTGCTCCCAGGTGGTAGGGTCACTTTTTAAGGGCAGGTTACTTAAACTCTTGAGTCTCAGTTTTTTCATCTGTAAAACAGGAATAAAATCATAGAAAGTTTACATTAAGCAGTAAATGATAAGTGCATTGCACCCATGCCTGGTACATAGTAAGAACTCAATAAATGCCAATTGTCGTAAGTGTCCCGGTCCTGACAGGAAGCAGATGCACATTCAGCAGTTTTGACTGAAAGAGTTTAATTGTTCTATTTACAGAGGCATAGACAGGGGTTTTGGCGGGGGGATGTACAGGGCTGATGAACAACCCAGAGACTGGAAATATCAGGGAGCCATTACCACCCTGGGCCTGAAAAAGCAAAGGGAAGAAGAAGAGTTCCGAGGTCCCGGGGAGAGATACAGCCATGGATGAAGGGCACTGGGCAGGGGCCGTGGTCCTGGAGGGATGCTGACCCTGCCAGTTGGGGAATAATGCCCCTGCCTCACGGACGCTCCTTCCAATCTCCCGCTGCCTTCATTGGCCAAACAATCTAGAGGCCAGAAGGCAAGAGAGGCTGGGTGGTGCGGTCTGCAGAGCTCAGTCTCCCAGGGCTCAGGCCAGGGTGGGAAAGAGCAGAGCGGGGGTCAGTGGATCTGGAAGAAGACACAGTTGCCCTCCACATCTGCTGTCTGCTGAGTACGCACCAGTCCTCTTTCTCACTGTCTCTGCATCCCAGGGGCAAGTAATCCGGTGGAACCCTCTCCACTCTATCTCAAATATGCTTCCAACTTTAAACTTGTCAAGCAAACCAAGAAGTTCTCAAAGGGCGATCTTCTGGGAAAGGCTGAGGCATCTACACTGGGTTCTGCATGGAAGGGCCAGGCTGTGTACAAGGCCCAGCAGCTACGCATGGACAGACCTAAAGTCATGGTTGGTCTAAACTATCAATGGTCAGACCTCCTCTTCATTAGAGGTCACCGGGATAGGCAGTTTGCCAGAAAGGAGGGAGTGAAGGAAAGAGCAGTCTCAAAGGGCGGCAGGGTGGCCTTCTCTATGGCCACCTTGGGCTGGAGGTGGGGGGTTGTGTAGGAAAAGGGGTGGTCAGGAGAAGCTAAACCTCAAGCAATGCTTTTAAAATGACGTGACGGCACATGCTAGACTGAAAGTAACTGAAAAGTCACTCATGGAAACAGACGAGTCCAGAGGTGAGGACAATGAGCAGCGTGGCTTGCGCAGACCTGTGGCACTATGGCTCGGGGTCCTGCCTTCTGTCCCGCGATGCACAAAGGCTTCCTCCTCCAGCTCATCGGGGAAGGCAGCAGTGGTCTCAGGCCTCAATCCAGACATGACAACGTCTAGAGGAAAGAGGAGATTCAGCTTCTGGTAGCTCAGTCAGAAAAGAATGCTCTTTCTCAGAGGCCTTCCTGAATCCGTTCCTCTGTCCAAGCAAATACCACATGATGATTGGCTTAGGTCTGGTTACAGGAAATTTCTATGGCAACAAGGGTGGGTGGGTTTTTTCTCATCAGGTGACAGTTTCCTCAACTCTCCCTTGGCTGGTACATAACTAGTACCATTTAGATACACAGAAGAGAAAAGAATTCATTACCTACAGAGAACATCTTAGGGCTTTAAGACTTAATTCTCTCCATGAGCCTCATAAAAAACAATTCTCACATTGCAGTACCTTTTAAAAACAAAAGTTTATTTCTCATTTATGCAAAGTGTCCAATGAGGGTTGACAGGGAGCTTTCTCTGCTCACATGTCGTCCCTCAGAGACCCAGGCAGATGGAGCTTCACCACCGGGAGTGCCCCTGGTTGCTGAGGCAGGAGGGGAAACCTGATTTTCACCCTGCCAGGTGTGCTTCCCCCTGGAAGTGACACATGTCAATTCCACGAGTATTTCAGTGACCAAAACAAGGCACACAGCCACTTCTAACTTCAAGGCAGTGAAGTGTAATTTTACATTATTCCTAAAATGAGGAAAAAAAATACCTGGGAACAGGTGAGAGGGACACTCACAGGCAATGGTAGCAGTGCAAATTGCATCGATCGTCTAGAAAGCAATTTGGCAATGAATGCACGATAAGGATTTAAAGGAAAGTTTATATCTTCTTCATATAACTCCTCACAAAGTAGAAACATATATGGGCAAGCACTGCACCTACAAACACAAAACCTCAGAAACCACCAGAACATCCAACAGGAGGGTGGGTAATTCTTAAATAAATCAAAGTCTAGCCATATGATGGATTATTCCCTAGTATTCTCAAATACTGCTTTTGAAGAGTGTTTAATGACATGGAAAAATCCTCATGTATTTTAAGTGAAAGATAAAGAATTACACTGTTCTATTAATGCAAAAATAAAGAAAACAAAGGAAACACACTGAAATATTAACGATGGTTATCTGTAGGTGAATGTTATTGTCTTGTTTGTATTTTTTTGTATTCCTTTAATTCTCTGTACAGATGAGTAACTTTTTCTAATGATCAGTTTTAAAAGATTATTTAAAAACAGAAATATAAAAACATTTATCACAGCAATTTTTGTAATAGCAGAAGTGGAAAATATCTAAACGTCACAATGGGGAGTTGGTAAATAAATTATGGTTTAGTCAAATAATAGATTATGATGAAGCATGTAAAAATTAAAATCTATTTGACCTGCTATGGAACATTTGCTAAGACATATTATATAAAAAAAGCAAGGTGCAGAAAAGTGGGTATCGTATAGTGACATTTGTTTTAACGTGTATGCATACACACACACACACACACACACACACACCATTTTAAAAAGAATGCACAAAAAAACTGCTAAAAGCAATTGCCTTTGGGTAGGGAAAATTGAGACTGGAGAGGTTATTCATAGCCATGGAAGATGACTTTCAACTTTAAGTCCTTTACATTATTTGATTTTTTTTTAAACCCTGTGTGTGCATTATTTATCTTGAGTCATATTTTATAAACAAATAAATAAATCAGATCCTGGCTCTGTCAGATGCATTGTAACTACTAGTTACC
This sequence comes from Indri indri, assembly GCA_004363605.1. NCBI lineage: Eukaryota > Metazoa > Chordata > Mammalia > Primates > Indriidae > Indri > Indri indri. The sequence continues at coordinate 32,446 of RJWJ010003811.1, read as the reverse complement.
TCCCCTGCCCTGTTCCTGTCTTTAGGTCATTTGACTCAATGCCTTGGTCTTAGGCGGGGCTGTAGCTACAGCTTAACGAGGCTCAGGGGTTGACAATGGACTTCACTGATCTGCCATTCTGAGCATGAGTAACAGAGGGTCTCCCAAGGGGGCCTGACTCAGGCGCAGGGAATCTGAGTCATCTTTTCACCTGGGTTACAGGCAGCTGGCACACTTCCCAGGGACCCATCTGTTAAAAACACAAAGGCCTCTGCTTGGGTGATATTGAATACTTCCTGCACCCAGTTGACATCTTGAACCCGGGTCTTTGTGTCTGCCCAGGGCCATTTAATTCTTGGGAGCTGTTTATGTTCATGGATACTGAGCTGCACCAATCACTGTGGACAATCTCAAGGACAAGCTTTCTGAAGAAAGAGAGGCTTTAATACTGATGCAGAAAACTCTGCTCTCAACTCCCCAGAGCGAGGCATGAGAGAATGGCTTCTTGTAGTTCCACGTCACAAACTTGGTGAGAGGACAGGCAAGAGTAGAGGAGATTTTCCTCCTTAACTCGATTCTGAAATCGAGCTCTACAGTTCTCTAGGCTTCTGCCTCTCGGGCCTTCTCCTAGTTCCACCAGTGCGTATGTTCCCTCCTTTCCTCCCCTGGGAATGCTCTGTGACAAATGTTACTTATCGGTGCAGCAAACCCCCAGTCTGGGCCCTGGGGATACAGTCGGGAGGAGAACTGAACAGAGAACAACCTTTGCTCTCGTGGAGTTTACATTCAAGTAGACATGCACAAATTATAAACAAAATTTTAAAAATAAAATATATAATATGACGCAAATGCTATGGAGAAAAATAAAGCTGGGATGTGGCTAGAAAGCCAGAGAGAGGCCTCAGTCCAAAGGTGACGCTCCAGGGACGATCTGAAGGCAGCAGGGAGGGAGCCACGTGCAAGAGGGGAGGCGTGTGTGCTTTGGGAGAAGTGGCTGAGTTTTACCCCTCGCTCAGCAGAAGGTAGAAGCAAGCAGACCACGAGCTGAGATGCAGGAATAATGTTGTAACATTTCTGCAATAAAATATTTAAAAATTTATTTCCAACAGTTATAAGAAATAACACACATGTCCAACAGTGGTTATATTACGGTGCAACCACGAAACGGATTATAATCTAGTCACTTACAACCACGGATTTGCAAGACTATTCAATAAGGTGGAGACACACACCCAAATGAAATGTCGAGTGGAAAGAACAGAATGCAAAATTGTAATCAGGTTGTCCTGTTCCCTGTGATAACCTAGTGTAGCACTGAGAATAGTGGTTGGTGCGTGGTAGAGATGCAATCAATAGCAATAAATAGCTACTGCTTAAATTAATTGTTCCACGTAAGCGTGGTGGGAAAATAACTAGAAGAAAATGCATCGGGTTATTAACCCGATGGCCCTCGGTGGTTGGCCCTCAGGGATGCAATTCTTGATCATTCTCATCAGTATATTTTAAAGCTCCCCAGGTGATTTCGACATGCAGCTGGGGTTGAAAATACCATTTTACGGATGTCTGATTTTATTCTCCGAGATAAGTATTTCAATCACCAATGTGTAGATGAGGACCTGAGGTTCAAAGAGGTGAGGGTCAGCTTGCCCAAGGCGGTAGGCTAGGAAATGGGAGGGCAGGAGATTCAACCCCAGACCTGGTGGAGATCACTTGGCCTGGTATTTTTATTTGAAGCAGCCGATACCCCAAGAAAGCAATGGGCGGGCTTACCCTCAAGGCACAGGCTGGTTACTTATGAGTCAGTACAGCCGACTGAGCTTCCTACACCCTGTTTGGGATCCTTTCCACATACTTTGTGCTGCAGAGACACTCAGAGAACAGATGACAAAAATATCACACAAAACTGTGACTCACCTCTGACCCAGGCTCAGTAAGAATTCCAGGCTTGGTTCTATCTAGTCCTGCCTTAGTGAGAATGCAGGGGCTTTTCTTTCATGCCAGCACCTAGTGGGGTGCAGGGTCCTCCCTCCTCTTAAGGATGCAGGAGGATCCTGGAAGCCCCTTAAATCAGGGTTGTCTATGTGGGTGCTTGGATTGGGGCCAAGCGACATCTGAAGCCCAATCATTACTTGATCATTGGGGACCATCCGGCTGATGCTTGGTCTCCCTCACTGGTTGGCAGCGACAAAGATAAATGAGTGCCATTTCCCTCTGCTGATGAATAGTTTCTGCTGTGCTGGAAGCTCCTGGTTCATCAATCTCTCACTGTTGCTCTTCCTCCTTTTCCCTCAATCCAACTGCTTTATTTTTAGTCTTAAGGTAGGAAAACTAACCTGTAGATAGCCACTAGAATCTTCCTCCCTCCTCACCTTTTGGAAATGAATAGTATAGGTTTTGTGGCCTTTGCTTCCTGTTCCTGCAGTGGGTGACTCATGCCTTGTGACAGCAATGGGCTGGAGGAGGGAGGAACCTGCGGGGTTACACTCATCTCGTCTTGCTGACTCAGAGTGCAGGGCAAATGTGGAGGGGAAATCAGAGGACTGAGAAAGTAGCGCCTGCCTTTGACAAAGACAACAGGCTGAGAACCTCGATGTAGTCTTTTAAATGCTTTTCACCCTGGGTGAACATATGTGAAAGTAAATGGGGCGTTATCGATATTACTGCAACTATTATCTCAGCGTTAGTCTACCTACACTGGAGCTTAAAAGAAATCTTCTGGCCAGAAGCCTGCCCCTCTAACAGTTGATTTCCTTTTTAGGCAGCCCAGAGAATTTTCTTGGAAGGCTGCAGAAACCACCAAGCACTCTGGGCCGGATGGAACACATTGGCACAGATGCAAAAGGTCACCTCTGGACTGGGCCAAGCTGGCGAATGCCAACGAGCTGGAGCTCCCTGAAACTTGGGCGTAGGCGTGTTGGGCAGTGAACTTCACCGCCATGCCCAGGCCCTGCCTCTGTGGCCCACGCTGGCCCAGGTTGTCCACTGGGAAACCCCTTCAGAATTGTTCACATGGGAACCTGTTTGTCCAGGGTTCTCAACATAGTAAAAGTTCTGGCCAGGCCTTTTTGCCAGCTAGCTTTTTGTCCCATATAACCATTTACAGATTGGGTTTTTCCCTCCCTGACATGAAGAAAAATATTAACAGGGAGGCTTGTGAAATTGCAGAATCAGGGAACACAGCTCTCTGCGCCCTTTCTACAGGCACGCCCTCTCAGCTCCGGGTAGCAGCACAATTCTTCATTGTTCCAAGGGCTTTTTGCCCAAAAGTGAACTGCAAAGAAATAGGAACATGAAGATCCACATGTGAGCAGGTCCAGAGAACACCCTGAGAACCTCATGAAATGGGAGGCCGAACACACCCTAGACAGTAACTCCCCCCGCCCACCAGTCCCACTGCATCAGCCTAAGCCAATTGAGAACTTGGCCTTCTACTAAAACGTAGACCTTCCTGGGAAAGGTTCTGCTCCAGTTAGGTATCAGCATCTCTTTGAGAATCTGTAGTGTGTGCAGAGATGACCTGCATTCAGATCCAGGGCCCAGCACTTGCTAATTAGGTGATCTTAGGCAAATTACCTAACTTCCTTGGGCCTCAGTTTCTCCATCAGTAAAATGGAAGTTATAGTACTATCTACCTACAGTACTCTCTAACTCATTAATTGAGTTAATCCACACAAAGTTTTTAGAGCAGTGCCCAGCATAGTTAGTACTCAATAAATATACTATTTTATTTCTTAAAGTCGGCTCTGATCAGAAGAGGCTCTTAGGCAGAACAGGGCCCTTCTGGGGAAAAGCAACGAAGAAGAAGGTATTATAGAAAAGGGCACACACAAAGAAAGGCTGAAGATACTGAAACTGAAATGCCATCTTGAAATTGTGCCCTGGGATCTCCTGCAGACAGGCGCGTAGGCTGAGGTAGGGACAGGGACACAGGTGCCAGTGTGAGGGGGAACGGAGCACTGACAGGGGGCCAGGGAGTGTGTGAGTGGCATAAACGACACTGTAGTCTTCAGGGGCTAAATGTACATTAAGATTATGAACATAATGAATACTTCTATAAAAAATTTGGAAGAATGCAAATAAAATTTTTTAAGTCAATAGTTCTACTATCCAATGACCATTTCGATGTATTTCATTTCAGTCTTTTTTTTACCATGTGTGGCTTATATGTAATGCTCATTTTGTACCACTTTATATCCAATTTTAACCATGTTGGGGTCATATTTTGAACTACTTTTTTTACATAAAACAGCTTGAGCACTTTCCCCTCATTAAAGATGGCTTTTAGAAGCTACGTTATATTTCATCATATGGATTCATTTATCCAATTCACTGTAAACATTTAGGCTGTTTCCAATTTTTTATTATTATAAATCATGCAGCAATGAGCATCTGCATACATAAATCTTTATGTGCATGTCTGGTAACTTCCTTGGGATAAATTCCTAGAAGTGGAATTACTGGATCAAGAGTTATACTCATTTTGAAGGACCTTGATACATATCACCCTTTTTCTTGCCGTGAACTTGCACGCACAGGTATGGCACCATCATAAGTCAAACACCCTTTCTTCCTTCCTCTATTTCCTTGCCTTGACTAAATCCTCCTCTTACGCCCATACTCAGCCTGCTTTCCCCTATCTTTCCAGACTGGCTTAGATGCCCCTTGTCTATATTCCTGCACGGCATTTAGCATATTATGTTGCACTTGATGATTTGTATATATGTCTACCTGGCTAAGCTAGAAACACCTGAAGGGTAGAATAATCTCTATAGTCCTGGCGTCTGGCACATTATATGTGTAGATGCTCGACAGGATTGATAGTGCCATGTAGGAGCACATTTAGTGCACGTCTCTGCTGGCGTGAATCTCCTTCGTAACCACTCTGGCTAATGTGCCCCAGGGCAATCCTCTCTGTCCTTCCATTGTCCTCTGAGACTACAAAAATGCTGGTTCAGGGAGTATGACGATACCTCTCACAGAAGGTTGACCTATGTGCAAGATGGAGGAAAAAACCCACAAGGCCTGTTTAGCAGAAGCCACGACTCTTGACGATCTTAACTCCTGGTCAGAGATATCAGGAGAAAAGGGCCCTGACAGGCCCACAGCAGGCCATTAATGGGATCACAGATTCTTAATGTTGAAAGGACACTAAGAGACTGCCTTGGATTACAGCTCAGCATGCCAAGGCCTAGAGAAGTACAGACAATGATAATTATACAATGGTATTGTTATAAATATAAAAAGAATAACAAATGTTAAACCCCTGTAAATATACAGTATATCATATTTGCTCAACCAATGGGATTCATTAATTGATTCATTCAATCATTCGTTCAGCTAATATTTATCAAGTGTCTCTTGTGTGCCACGGTCTACCAGCTAATGAATGATAGTGCTCAATCCCAGCGGAACCTGCTCTGGGAAATGACAAAAAGGACACCTGGGATGAAATGGACAATATCCTTTGATCATTGTGGGGTCTCTGTTTTCCATTATTCAAGGATGCTTCCCTGCTCCAAGTTGAAAAGCTGTCCACTCGTTACTCTCTGCAAGTTGCCACCTATGACAAGCACGGAGATGTGAAAGGAGGCAGCTCTCTGTCCCAGAAAGAGCAGGCACTTCTGAGTCACACAGACCCGTGTCTGAATCTTAGATCCATCCCTTACTAGCTCTGTGACTATGGGAAGGCCACCTTGCCTCTCTGAGTCTTGGTTTCTTCATCTATAGAATGGGGCTGCTTGGCATAATTCTGTGGATAGCAGAAGCGTAGCTCCCCAAATGTGTCCACAGCCCAGTCCTCAGATCCTATGATTATGTTACTTTACATGGTAAAAGGCATTTTGCAGGTGTGATTAAGGTTAAGGGCCTTGAGATGAATAAATTAGCTTGCGTTATCCAGGTGGGCCAGTCCTATGAATCCTTAAGAGCTGAGAACCTTTCCTGGCTGTGGTCCAAGAGCGTGGCAATGGAAGCATGTGCAGAGAGACGGCAGCATGAGGGCTTGACCCACCATGGCTGGCCTTGAAGATGAAGGAACGGTCCACAGGCATGGCATGCAAGCTGTCTCTACAAGCTGGAAAGACTAGGAAACGGATTCTCTCCTAGAGCCTCCAGAAAGGACCGTGTCCCTGTTGACACCTTGATTTTAGCCCAGCGAGACCTATGTTGGACTTTCGACCTAAAGACATATTTGCACTGTTTTAACCCACTAAGTTTGTGGCAATTGGCTACAACAGCCATTGGAGACTCATACAAGTTTATATGATTAAGTTTCAAAAGAGAGCATGTGCTTGTCACCTAGGAGGCCTGCCACACATGCTTGTTCTTGGTTCTCTGGTGGTTATCCAGGCCCTTGGTGAGCTTATGACATCAATGAGCCAAGCCTGAGATAACCAGAAAAGCAAGACAGTTTTTACTTCTCTGTTCCTTAACCTCTCTGCCCAGAGCCAGCCCTTCCTGAACAAGGGCAGGAAGTCATTATTGAAGAGAAATGCTGTTTATATTCAAATATCTCATAATAAGGGAAGCAAAGGAGTAGTTAAACAAGAGTCTCTTAGCTCAGACCACAGACGTGTGCTTAGCATCTGCTCTCTGCCTTCCTTTTCTCCCCATGTTGCTGGAGCAGCGGCAGCAGCTGGCACGGGCTCCAATCCCTCTAGCCAAACAAGGGCCTGGCTGAGAGGCCCAGCCTTGACCTGCCTCTCTGGGGACACACATTTTCTACCCTCACCCACCAAAGGCGACTCCTTAGTGGATGTTTTTTGCTTTGGCACACACATGGGCCAGTCACCCAGGCTTGGGTTCAAATTTTGGTGCTATCGTTACTTGGTTTTGTGGCCTTGGGCAATCATTGCACTTCTTTCTGTCCTGAATTTCTCTCTTGAGAATTAACGGTAACTTTTCCTTTATATGGTTGGTCAGAGCATGAAAAGCAATAAGTTTGGGACTGGCACAGTGGCTCACACCTGTAATCCTAGCACTTAGGGAGGCTGATGCAGGAGGATCGTTTGAGGCCAAGAGTTCAAGACTAGCCTGGGCAACATAGCGAGACCCCATCTCTATAAAATTTTTTAAAAAATTAGCTAAGTATGGTGGTGCACACCTGTAGTCTCAGCTACTCAGGAGGCTGAGGCAGCAGGATTGCTTGAGCCAGGAGTGTGAGGTTGCAGTGAGCTATAATGACGTCACTGTACTCTAGCCCAGGTGATAGTGTGAGACCCTGTCTCACAAAAAAAAAAAAAAAAGGATAAATTTGCTATTTGCTTAATACAGTGACTATCATATAAGAACTTGCTAATAATTGGGATCCATTCATCCAAAAACAGAAGAGGAGTACCAAGCAAACTAATATGTATGTGTGTACACATAAGACGTATGTTACATATACATATAATATACACATATATTGTTATATGTAAGATCATATACAGAAAATATACACATATATAACTTAACCTCTTTTCATGCTCTGACCACCCATATAAAGGAGGAGTTACCCTTAGTTCTCAGGAGAGAAATTCAGGGCCAAAAGAAGTACAATGACTTCTCAAGGTCACAAAACCAAGTAATGACAGCACCAAAATTTGAACCCAGGGCTGGGTGACTGGCCCATGTGTGTGTTGAAGCAAAAGACATCCACTAAGGAGCTTTCCTTCAGCGAATGAGGAGAGAAGAGGTGTGTCCCCAGAGAGAGAGGTACAGGCTTCCGCATATACACACACACACATAACACATGAGAAATAAGTTCTAGGGCTTATCTTTAAGTTTTTCACAGTCCACTGGGGGACCAGACAGGTAAAATAGGCAATTATAAGATCGTGTATTGAGTGCACAGACAGGAGAAAGTGCCCGGTATTATGGTTTCAGAGAGGAGAGGCAGCTCACCCAGCTTAAGCAGTCAAGGAAGACTTCTGGGTGAAGTCACTTCTAAACTGAATCTTTCAGGAGTAACGGGAATTGGATCGATAAAAGACAGAAGAAATAAATCATATATGCAAAGGGAATAGCAAGTACACAGGCTTAAGCCAAGGGAAAACACCAAAACTGAAATGGAGAAACGAACATGATTTAATATCGCAGAGCTGACAAGGGAGGAAAGTGAAAAGAAGCTCCCGTTGATATAATTGTTACTAATGGGCGTGATTATTATTATCAGATGTGTCAGACAAAATACATCTTTACCTTAATGCATGGCCTATTTTCCTCCCCTACCCACCAAAGAAAACCCCTTGCCCCGTACCTTCCCATTGCTTCCTGAGACTCAGTGGTAAGTCGGAGGTGATCAGTGGAGTGGAGACTGCCGGAAAAGGCAGGGAACAATTCAGCAGAAGAGATGAGAACCTAAGGGGAGAGAAAGATCGATGAGTAGGGGCAAAAGTGCTCCAGCTTTTGTGGTTTTTTTTAAAGAACATGTCATAAAGATTTAAATTAGTTTCATTTTTTCCAACTATTACTTTTCTGAATTTGATTCCATGCCAAGAGTGGACTTTGGGGGCCCAGTTTGAAATACCTTTCACATCTATATATAAATCTGAACCTCCTCCAGCCAGACTATTTCATTTGTTCTTCCTTCAAAATACCGGTCTCTAACCCTTTACTTATGCAGTTTGCCCTGCCTGGAAAGCTTTCCCCACTTACCTAAATCCCCAGCACTCTTCAAGGGCTAGTTTAGGCTCCTTGGGCTCTGTCAGACCTGCCCCAGCCCAGGGGAATGCCCCTTTGATGAATGTAATGCATTTGTTTCTGTATCATACACTTAGTACTTCCAGAAAATCTTCGTAACGTCCCGGGAAAAATTTAGAGAAAAATGCATCACCCGTTAAGACTACTGCACTAAAGGAGCAATTATTTATAACCATCCCTTCCAATCCTTTACTATGGGTATAGATAATCAATAATATTGCAATCACGGTAGGCATTTTGATTCTGTCTCCTAACCTTCTGCCTTATGAGGTTAGTGAACTTTTTATGTCTTGAGTCCATGTTTCCTCTACATTTCTGGCTTTTACAGAGCTTTTATAAGGTTATAATCTTGAATCCTTAGTGGAGAACAGTGTCTCAAATACAGAAGATGCTCAATAAATGTTCATTGCTCCCTTGCGTGGTTTTTTTCTTTCAAATCTCCCCAAAAACTTTACAAAGATCACCAACTCAAAACACCTCTGGGAGCCGAGTGGGGTCTGTGAATAAATAAAATGGGCCAGGTGTAAGACCATGTGGACAGATGCTGTAACGCACCAGAGTGGCTTGAATAGTTTGGGATAGCTAGTTGTTACGTTGTCAGGAATTTTGTGAGTCAGTTTAAACAAAACTTTTATTAACTTACCATTAAATAAATTATAATAAAAACAAAGGTAATAAATGCTCAAAAGTCATCACTTCCTAATTATTTTACCAAACGTTACTCTTACTGTGCTCTTGAGGTTATTATTGTATCTGCATGATGGAAATGCTGTATAACGCTATATAAATAATCCTGCAGACCCCTTTTCAATTCCTAGTTCAGGGATGTCAGTTTGCCAGACTGCAGTTAGCTATGGTAGGAGGATACACATTATGGAAATTGGCAGATACTGCAAATCAAGGCTTGATTTACAGTTTTGTTGATTTTCTGGACTCAGGAGAGTGATGGAGAAAATATCATGAATGAAGATAAAACTTAAAATTGTCTTATGTGTACAGTTGTTACATTCTGAACAGCACAAAATAACTGAGAGAATGTTCTAGTATTAAAAAAAAAACCATCATGTGATTCAGCATAGAAGTTATGTCAACAGAGAATGAATGAAGTTCTTCAATGCTAGATGCAATACAGGCTGCTCAGTTAAATTTGAATATCAAATAAAGAATGTTTTTCAGCATTAAGTATATCACAAATATTGTAAGGAGCACACTCATACTAAAAATTTCGTTGTTTATCTGCAATTCAAATTTAACTGAGCTTCCCGTGTTTTTATTTGCTAACTCTCGCAATCCTAGACATGTATTCATTGTTTCATTTTCATCTTATTTGTTAACATAAACAAAAATATCACATTGGAACTACACCCGTTTGTCACTTATAGCCAGAGGTTGTCTGTGGCTTGCAAGAGTTTAACAGAAATCAAAATAATCCCATGAGATTAAATTGGCTATATGAAATTTACAACAGAGTATTAAATATTTTATTATTACTGTTTATAAATTTTATGCTACACATCCTTTACATCAGTAAAATTTATAATAAACTTATGTGTGTATGTATGTGTTACATACATACACTTTTTAATTTTGGGAGAGCAGGTTGTTAAATACTCATCGGCAAACCACTGGAGACGATGAGACAGTGTGAATCGCCCCTTGAGAATGCACACTAATTTACTTTTTAAACACTGTTCTTCCAAACAAAACTTCACCCATCCCCTTCCAACTGTCATTTTGCTGTGTCAGACCCAGCACAGGTCAAGGTCAGGCCCAGTTGAGTAGTACGACAGAGTTCACACTATAGAGAAATCAATAATTCCGAAGCAACTAAGCACAAGCAACTGAAGTAAGTTATCTCCTGGTGCAAAGGGTGAGTTTTAAAATAATAAAAGGAGGAAGAGGATCTTTTCTCCCCAGGCCCCTGCCCACCCTCTTTGTGAGCCCCAGTCTAATCATCTGAGCTAGTGCACATCCATCCCTGTCTCCTCCCACTTGCCCACCCAAGCTGGGAGGCATCTCTGGGAGCCGTCAGGCTCTGACACATGGGACTCATAACCATGATCAGATACCATCCCCATTCTTGCCAGTGTAGTGTTACATCTTGGAAAGACTGATGCAGTTGCAAGCCAGCCCAGTTAGGCTTCTGCTGCTTTTCTGTCCACCAGAGGCCATGTGGGCCATGCTGAGGGCAGTCTTAGGGCCCGAGAGGTGCCTGGAATGAACAGTCCCTCTGAATCACAGTTAAAACACATGAAAAGCAGGAAGCACGTCAATGAGGCGACGTCTTTAGGCCGTCCCATCCCCAGAGAGGCAGATTGGCAAGGGCAGAAAGGAAGACAAGCTGGGCCTCCAATCCAGATGCCTGGAAAGAGCCGGGGGCTCCAGACAGACTGGGTTCCACATTCCAGGCTTTAGCTCAGCTCTCACTTGGCTCCCACTTGCATTGTATTAGTGAGTAACAAGGGAAAATCAACAAACTCTAGAGCAATGCATACTCTCTTGCTTACTTTATGCTCTCTCTCTCTCTCTCTCTCTCTCTCTCTCTCTCGTCTCTCACCCTCTTCCCCACCCCACCTTCGGAATGAGCAAAGACACAATAGAAAAAATATAAACACAGAATCCCAAGTTTTAAGTAGGGGAAAGAAATTATTAGCTTGGCCCCAAATGCAGAACATTAAACTTCTTATTCGGGTATCATTTTAGTATTAAACACCCCCATGGATATATTCCCAGCTGTAAATCTATGCTCTAGGACCGCACTTCCCAAAGTGTGTTAAGACAGCTGTTTATGCATATTTTATGGAAAAATGGGGAAAGAGTTCCATGATCAAATAAGTTTGGGATATTTCAGGTTTAAAACTTTAATTAGATCTGTTTGCCGCAGGACTTCTCCGAGACTTAGATATGCAGATGTCTTTGGGAGTCTATTCACGGGAGGAAAGTTCACAACAATTTCTAAATTTATTTGAGTGCAGAAGCCCCCTTTCACGAAGTATCTTGCCGAACTAGTGTTCTGTAGAAGAGACTTTTCAAAACTCCATCTTAGGCTCCAACTATTAATCAAGAGTAGAGTGGCACTCACATTTCCATGACTTTATCTGCTTACTCTCTTCCCTCATCTTTACCTGTCAAGGGCCCTCTCTTTCTTCAAGACCCTCTGGTTGTGCTGTCAGAGCTCCATCATCGTTCCCCTCTCCCCTTTCTTTGCCTATTCAAGGCTTCTCTGTACCAATGCCACCACCATCACCACAAGCTTCTGGAAGGGGGTGGGCCTTAGTGGGGAGGGCCTGGCATCAAAGTCCAGCCCCAGGTGACCTAATTCAGCCTACTTTACCTTCTAGAGGTTCAGTTGCCTATTATGTAAAATGGGAATAATAATATTTTTGCCACAGCCCCTCTGCGAAGATCTCATGAAAGGGTTTCGAGAAAGTGCTTTGCTATCATAAAGTGAAACTGAAAAATTATCATTAGCCCCATTTCTCCTAAATTTTCACTATCACAAGAATCACCTGGGGCCCTTACTAAAATGAGAGATTCCTCTGCGGATTCTGTTTCCATGGGTGGGACCTAGAATCTATCATATTAACAAGCATCCCAGGTGATGTTCACCATCAGAAGAATTTAGAAGGTACTGAATGATCTGAAAGAAATGAGGAATAAATGGTGAATTTGACAGCAAAAGCTACAGATCTTTGGCTGGAGGGTGGGAGGAGGAAGGTGAAACAAAACACTACAAGTCTCCTGTTTATTGCAGATTACACCAGGTCGGCATGGGTTATGTCCCTTTGGCGGGCAGAGCTAGGCTGGGCATTTGACATTTGACAGCAATTCTTGAAGTATACACTCCTAAAACTATACTGTCCAATACCCCGCTGGTCAGGATTTATCTAAAGTGGCCCCGGTTACTTCTTTATTTAAATCTTGGTCTTTTTTTAAAAAAATAATTATAACCGTGTGGATCATCATAAACAGAGATCTTCATTCAAGGAATCGATCTCACTGCATTTCTAATTAAGGATTCGCTGGACTCAAGAGAAGGGACCAAATACACACACACACACACACACACACACGCACACACCCTGGTACCACACGTGGCATTTGTAACTCTTCACATAATTGTCAAGGTGCTCATAAATGACAAAAAGAAAACAAAGCCCTGTCTCCGAAATAATCTCTCTGTTTGTGTATTTGTGTATATTCTTAATGCCGCCTGCATCTAGGAGCTGGGATTACTTAGGATTTTATTTCTTCAGCAGAGGAACTAGAGAATAAAAAAGATATTTGCTTTATTAAAAATAGAATAAACACCCCCAAACAAAACTCATTATTTCTAGAAAACCCCCTTTCATGTCGAACCACCAAGGGAGCCTCTACTGCAACTGATTTCTTGAAAAAGTCCAAATGAAAGCCGGGAAAATCTTGTAGCCATTAGACTGTAATCTTATGAATCACCAATTTGTTTTTCATGACTTCTTCTGCATTCCTTCTTTATTTTGTAGTTTATTTTGTTCCATGTTTTCAGCAACAGCTTTGCCAAGCCCCAGAGTCTAGAAGTCATCCAAGCAGGAAGCGTGTGTGTCCTACTCTGCAAGCTGCCTGCTCAAGTAACAAGGCACACATCTGACTTCTCTCCCACCCATCCTTTCCTGTCTGCTTACAGGGACAGGCAGAAAACAGACCTAAACGCTCATGGAATATGGCCTTCAACAGTCCAGGGTGCCGTGAGCGAATTCTAAGCGTTAGGAGTACATCTTATGGACACCGAGGCCTTTAAGACAAAAAAAAAAAAAAAAAAAAAAAAGGAACTGCAATTGTGACCAGTTGGCAGTTGCCACGCTGTGGCTTAGTTAGTGCGATAAATAGTTTACTTTAACTTAGCTCCAGCTTACTGAGTCTCTCCCTTGTCTACTTCTATACACAAACAATCCACTTTTCATTTACAAACATTACACATCTGCATGTGAAACCACAGTCTCTCTTGTTAAATAGATATTTATTTCTCTTTCTCCCCAACATGGGGAGCTAGTTTTAAAGTAAGTTAACCAGATCAGCCCCTTTCACTGCCCTAAGTCGACTGGTATTTCTGGATCTATTCTGGTGGTGGTAGCAGAGTGGGTATCAAATTTATTCATTCAACCACCCATTTGTTAATCCATTCACCCATTTATTTATTGAGTAAATATTATTAAGTGTCTATTCTGTGGGGCACAGGCATGGGGCTGGGTACTGGGGGTATGATGATAATTAAATACATGGAGTCCCTGCCTTGGTGGAACTGTATGGTCTAATGGGAGAGACAGACATTAAACAAATGATTACATGTATTTTTAAATTTTAATTTTAATAAGGGCTGCAAAGAGAATTAAAAGGAGCTATGAAAGTTAATGAAAAGGGAACTAAGGGCCATGTATTATATGATTCCATTTATAGGAAACGTCCAGAATAGGCAAATCTAGACAGACAGAAATAGTAGATTAGTGGTTGCCTGGGGATGGGGGACTGGAGGGGGAGGGGATGATGGCTAAGGCGGGGCAGGGATTCTTTTTGGGGTCATCAAAATATTCCCAAAGGGATTGTGGTGATAGATGTGCAACTCAGAGCCACTGAATCTCTCTATCTCCATTTGACATTACTTCCTTTTCTTTTCTTTTTTTTAAATATATGTATTTTTTATTTCAGAATATTACGGGGGTGCAAATGTTTAGGTTACATATATTGCCTTTGCCCCGCCTGAGTCAGAGTTTCAAGCATGTCCATCCCCAGATGGTGCACACCGCACCCATTAGGTGTGAACGTACCCAACCGCTCTTCCCCCCTCCCATCTGCTTGACACCTGATGAATGTTATTACTATATATGCACTTAAGTGTTGATCAGTTAAAACCAATTTGATGGTGAGTACATGTGGTGCTCGTTTTTCCATTCTTGTGGGATACTTCACTTAGTAGAATGGGCTCCAGCTCCATGCAGGATAATACAAGAGGTGCTAGATCACCACTGTTTTTTGTGGCTGGGTAGAACTCCATGGTATACATATACAACCAACACTACTTTCTTTGGAGTTGGATTCATTCTCAGGGAGCATGTCCACCTACCTCATTTATTCCACCAGCCTAGCAACCCAGCAACCAGCGGGGGCCTTAATTCTGTAGCTCCAGCCAAAGTCCAAAGTAGGGCTTCGTTGGGCTGACCTGGTAACATGCCTCCCCCCGCATCATTCATCAGGCAGGAGAATGTGGTGCCGCAGCAGGTCACATGCCCACCTGGAACGTGGAGTCAGCTCCACCAAAACCTGTGCTCTGAGACTTGGGGGAGAGATGGCTCTGTCACCAGACGGAGAGAGGCTGGACAGGCAAAGGCAGCACTTGCCCACCTCAGGACTGATCAATTGCCTTGTGCAGCCTAGAAATAAGGCTTTTGTCATGAGGGACCGTGGCCCTCTGGGATACGGACTCTCTATGTTTCAACTATTGTGTATACAGCCTGCAATTGCTGAACTATTCAAAGTGTCACACAGAGACCCTTCCAAATGTACAACTCTTAATGGATTCTATTACTTGAATACAAAAACAACAACAATAAAACAGTCATTAACTACAAAGTAAGATTTTTTGAAAGTTAATCTTTTTGTAAACTGACTTATATGAACATATATAATTCATATTAATAATTCTAATTGGCATTGTGGATTTGAGAGGGTTTTAGTGGGGAGGTTGGGATTTAGGTTTGGTGTGGTTTTCTTCCTGTGTGCCTACATCAGCTTCTGGGAACCTTGAAGTTTTAAGAGGTATGTAATAAAAACTAGTCAAGTAACTTACATCTTGGGATATTTCCACTAACAAATGTAGAGGAATTATAGGCAACACATTTATCTGCTAATTATTGTCATGTGAAATTTGCTTTGCTAGCAGAAAAATGTAATCGTGCAATGATGACAAACTCATGGCAGGCATGTCTCACTCCCCTCTCACATGCAAACAGCGTGAATCGATCACAGAACTTTTCCCGCTGCCATCAGATGTGACCTCACAATCCTTCTCAACACGATGCTCTTGGGACCACCACCAGTCAAATGGGGTTGGAGACCAGGATGAGCAGTGCGAGCCTGGTTGTTATTTAATCTTACGAAGCCTTAGATCACTTGTTTGTACTTATAAAATGTACTTGTGCTTGATAAAGGTAGTTGTAATGATGATGATCATTATTGCCTTCAGATTGCATCCACAGAGAATTGTCTGCGCAGTTTCTCGCCATGGGCCAGTGGCGAGGAGGGCAGCAGCAATGATTCCTTTTTTGGTTTCTTTTAGACTCTTTGAATCCCTTGAAAAGAGAGTTCCTGGTTACTAGAAAATGTATGCTTTCATGAATAGTCAAGATACGAACATCCAGATGAAAAACTGCCCAATTCTGTAAGAAGCCAGGGAGGGAGATACTGTCCATTCTCTCTCTCAGTGTCCTTTATACAATGACTCATGTGATAAATGACTACGTTTGGTTCCAGGAAAAAGTTTGTCTCTAAAGAAAAATTTGTATGTTTTCCATAGTCAGAAAACCAAAACTAAGTAACCCAATATGTTTTTACTTTGCCTTTGCTGCCAGGAAGCTTGTGACAAAATGTGTTACCCAAGCTTTATAATTAGCCCAAATCAGGTGCCTAAAGCCATCAACTCCTTTTGCATCCTTCAGACATTCCTAGTTTTCTTTTATCCTTGAATGATTTATTCTATACTGGTTGGATCTGTAAGCATCTTTAATCTCCCAGAAAGATCGGGTCATCTGACCTTTTAATGTCTCTTTTGACTATAAAATTCTATGAAGTCTTCAATAAAACCAATCATTAGAGCAAAAATGATGAGTTCTAAACAGGACCTATAGCCTGTGGCATCCCCATAAACAGTGGGGAGACGAAGGGACGTAAAGTGTGTTAAGAACCTACTGCAGGCTGAGCACCCGACACTGCTCACCAGCCGTGAGTACAGATGTGGCCATGCCGGCATTCACGGCTGCATCTGTGGCTCAGCACCCCACCATGCCTTGCAAAGCACCAAACTTCTGAGTCCTCCCCGCCCCCACCTGTTATTCCTGGGAGTCACTAGAAGTGTCTTGTGAGTATTCCTTATTCTTGGAATGCTGCTGTCATGAATACGGGCTTTGTCAGCTGAGCATGTCACCGTTCAGTCAACCCCTAGTGCTCCTCTGGTAGGCTCTGACCTACCTAGAGTGATGTCCTCTGGAAAATTCCCGAACCTGAGAAACACTTGGTATGCCAACATATTACTGTGTCTTCCCTTGCCTTGTTCTGGTCCATGAAGTAATGGAAAAACCACCTCCCCACCCCTTCCAGTGTAGTAAAAATGGGTATAGTATGGGTGGAACCTGGGAAGACAATCGTTTCTATATCCGAGTCTTGAGGGGCTTCAATTCAAGCTGGCTGGGGGATACGCAGGGGGTGGGGGTGCAAAGGAGACTGAGCAGGAAGAGTCAGAAAGGTAGGGACAAAATGCAAGAGAAGATGGTATTGGAAACCCCAAGAGAAGAATGTGTCTTACAAAGGAGGATCAAGCCTTGCTGCGTGTGTTGTCAAACCTTCACAGCGCTGAGGCAGATGCTGTCGCTCCCGTGTTTTAGATGATGAATCTAGGATCCGAGAGAGAAATAAGATTGACCCAAGAACACAAAGCTAGTTAGTGTCAGGCCGAGACTCTGCGCCAAGTTCGCTCTGCTCTTTCCATAACACACCTGTGTGAAATGGATGGCAGAACTCACCTTTCCTGTTCCTCTAATCTTGTCAGTATCTATTTCCCAAACCTACCGTAGACTATGTTTCTATTATAATACGTCCAAAGTCAACCTCTCCCTCTGACAGATGCCAAGGACAGCGACCGGATGGCTTAAGAAATCAGACTCCCATCCTCTGATCCGGCCCACAGCAATGACAAGGGAAGGACTCGCGGGGGCAGATTTGAAACTGAGATAGGGTTTGGAGGCTTCACTTTTTAAGTTGTTTTCTACCAATATTCAAATAGATGTAAATATGCTTCATAAAAATTATAAAGCATATATGTGAAAGGGATTATCAGCTTTACGAGCATCAGAAGGGAGTGGGTCTGTGGGGATTCTGTATTTGCTTATTCTAGCTACCAGCCAACATCAATACATAAAGCAAGATTGAGAAACTCCAGAATAATACTTTCCTTTCACCGAGAGAAGTCTCTGCCTGTCTGTGTCATCTGTGCGATTGACTTTTTTGGAGGCGAGATGGATTAAGGAAGCTAGAAATACTCCAAGAGTTAGGAGATAAAATATTTTTTTGAGGAGGACAGCATATTATATGAATATCGTTCTAGGTTCTGGCCTTCTAGTACTGCAGCCTTCTGGACTCTTTAGAAAAGGGTCAACAGTGTCTTCAAGTTCCTGGGGAAATGCTGGAGACTGGATGCCCGGCATGAGTGTGTCCTGGTTCCTTATTGTAAGACATACGCTCAGGTATCTTCCACCATCGGGAAACGTAATATCCCCAGAATCATAGGGTGTTTCAAGGGTGACAACACCCTGAAGACCTGGCCAGTGTTTTTAATATTTACTCAAATATTTATGGAACCCTTTGTGTGTATATATAAATACAACACATTGAGAAAATATTATCTTGACATTTGACATCTTGATCCCTGAAAGGGAGGAAGCTATCATGTTTGGAAAATACCTTGACAAACATGCTTGGGATATGACGTCAATAGAGCCTAGACCTCAGAGGAGAAGGAAGACAAATTGTTTTTATGGTTTTGTTCTTGAATGGGAAGCAGAGAGAGAAGAGAGGAAGCAAAAAATGAAGACAGGAGTGAGAGGAACCAGTAATTAAAATAATAATAATTGTGGTCTAACATATACACATGTATGAGATCTATCTCTATGTATTATCCATCTGTCATTTATATAGCTGCAAAAGCTTATACTATACCTGGCACCGTTCTAATCATTTTACTCATATTGACTCATTTCATTCTCATATCAATCCTGTGAGTAGATATTATTATTATACAAGCCTCATTCAAAATGTGAGAGACGGAGGCACAAAAGGCTAAGTAACTTGCCCAGATCCCACAAGTAGCAAATACAGAGCAGTCTAGGAATAGGGGAAATTGCATGTTAAAAACAGTAATGCCTGTTTTTGAAGTTAATTTGCCTTGCTACAAAATAAAACTGTTTTTGCTTCCTCCCCACACCCTTACCACATATGTCTTCTGTAAAGTCTACAGATATTTTGGGTGATTGAGTTAGTTCGTTATGGAATTCAAAGAAAGGATCAAGTCCCTTGTCTGGGCACGGTGCAACGTCGAGGGGAGTCACAGCAACCTGAGAGAGAGAGGGAGTGAGAAAAATATGCTCCAATGCCAAGAACTCTCAGAAGCTTGCACAGGATTTTGAACTTTGGAATTGGTGGATCTTAAGCAGTTTAAACTGTATCTCAGGAGGCAAGAAAAACCCAAATGACACCCGGGAACACCGATGGACACAGAGCTCCTCTGGCTGAAGCTGGGTAGGGCAGTGTCCTGGCAGGGTGGCCTCTCTCTGGCCCCAGCAGCAGCGTGGAGTCACTGCACAGACGCCAGACTCCACAGATTTAAGGTCTCGTCTTGCCAATGATCAAGTGGAAAGGAAGGATTTTGTTTTTACCCTAAGAGGCTGCAAACCGGCTTTTGTTTCATTTTGCTGCAACAGTTTGTTGTTTTTTTGTTTTTTTTTTTGACTTTTAGTAAGTCACCATTTAAATATTAACATTTAAAATTAGGGGATTTTGCTTTTTAAAGGTCAGGAGGGTAAGTGTCACTGTTGACTTTGGCCAAGAGAATCTGAAGATACAGATTCTCTGAAGAGAATCTGCCAGATACAACTATTTTATAAAGGCCTGCAGATTTCCACCTAGGGAGTAATGCACCAGCCCTCCTTACGTGTGAACCGTTCCAGCAGGCAGGTTCCCTAGGTCAGGCTTCTCAGACTCTGGACCTGAAGAGCAAAAGCCAACCCAAGCCAAAAGCAGGGGTGTGGGCAACTCAGAGACATTTCAAAAGATGGGTTGGAACCCAAGGAAAAATCTCAAAGGAATCAGAAGCTGAGTCATCAAGATAAACCCCAGATCCCTTCAAGGCACAGCCCTGCACAGCTTTGCCGTTGGCCGGATTGCATTTTAAGGCTTAATTATTATTCTTTTCTGCGTGCAGTCTCGGAGTCTTGCTATTAAAGTGCTTTCAAATGTTTGGGAAGTCAGTTGTGTTTAAGTTTATCCTCTTACTGTTTGGATGACAGGAACTATTTGTAAACGGAGCCCCCTGCCAGTTACCCGCATTTATTTGCAGTTATATCACAAAAGTTTTTGAAACTTGTGTGTATCTATAATTTGACACATCATGAGGACTTTTGCTCTTGGCCAGAGCGCCTGCCAAAGCAAATGGTTATGTGTTAAAGTTGCTTTCATCCGCCCTTCCCGGACCTAATGGCTGACTCTCACATCTCCCTCGCATCAGGGTTACCCAAGCCGATGTTAAGAAAGCAATTGAACACACGTGTGACAAGTTGGGGAGCCCGAGTAAGAGAAAAGGGGTGGGGTGGGGGGGGCAAGCTCCACTCGGAGCAATGTTTTAAATAAAGGGCTGTTTTCCGAGAAGCTGGCTCTGACATCCGCAAAGGCAATTTGGCAGAGGACCTAGTTACTCTCTCATCCACCTCTGCACTGATTACGATGATTGCTCCTTGCTCTGCTGAGAAACTCAGAGGAAGACGCATCGGCACCCGAAGGCATCCGTTGCGCTTTGCCTGCCCACCCGCCATTTCAGTTAAGCCCTGGGAAATCCTGTCTCGGCCAATACGTGGAGAAGAGCTCTCAGTTGGAAAGATGAATGCTTTTTGTGATGGATTTTGAAAATCACAGTACTTCATCGCAGGAAGGAGACCCTCAGCGATGAGCTAGTCCAAACCCCGGCGTATCTGATTCACGTATTCATTCAACAAATATTTGCCAAGCTGCTCACACATGCCAGGCCCCATTCAACATGATCGGGAAATACTGGGAACCAAACAGACAAGCCTCCTATTTCACAGAGCAAGTAAACATATAGCCTCATTTCAGGAAGACAAAACGGGGTCATGTGCTAAACAGTGACTGGACAAGTGGTTCTTTAGATAGGAAGGCACTGACAGGAGGCAGTATTTGACCTGAGACTAAATGGTAAGAAACTAGCCAAGCAAAGGTCTTTGGGAAGGCAAACAGCAAGTACAACTGACATAGAGAGAGCCTGGCATGTTGGAGACTAGAAACTTGCCTTTATAAAGTAAAGTTGGAGAGAAGCAGGGACCAGGTACATAGGCCATGGGGACCCGCGGGAGGGTTTTCAAAATCTAATCTAAATGAAAGCAAGAACAGTATGGGTCTTACTTAATGGCTGTCATAGCAGACGCAAGCACAGGTCTTTCTACCCCTATTGGGGATTTACAATCAGCAAAGTCCCAAATAGGGGTTGTCCCTAAAACAAAAGCCACCACCCTTTCTCCCGTATTTTCCCACCAGGTTCATGTTGTAGGAGGCAAAGGATATAGAAAAATACGTCTTGACACAACACAGGGATGAATCCATGAATATGTCACTCTCATAATGAAAATTACTCTTGATTAAAATGATTGCTCCCCCGGAGTTGTTTTATGTTCTTGTTTCTCCGTGTGCTTTTCACTATTTTCCATCGCCTCTGATCCAGGTTATTAACCCCTCTGATCCTGAGAAGAAAATCCCTATATCCAGAACTTCCCAAACTTCACTGATCTGCAGATCACCTTCGGAACTTTTGTCATATCCGTGGCCTGCCTCTCCTGTATTTTACTTAATATTTTTATTCAAACGAACATTATTTTAAATTTTTTTCTACCTGCTCCATTTGATAACACCCATAAAATTATAAGTTTGATATGCTAGCTAGATTTTTTTATTACATGAGAAATAAATATAATATTAAAGTTCAAATGTTTTGACCTTTGTGTCTAACTCTTGGCCTCAAGCAATCCTCCTGCCTTGCCCTCCCAAAGGGCCAGCATTACAGGTGTGAGCCACCAAGCCTGGCCCAAAAGTTTTGACCTTTGTACCACTTAACATCATACCCCAGGGGAATACTTTTTAGGGGAAAAACCCCACTCCCTGTATCCAATAGAGAGCATGCTTTCTCCGAAGGTTAGGCATATAAGCATTCCTTTTCTGTGTCTCTTTTTTATTTTTGTTCCTAACATAAACATTTATGTCGACTTCCAATTGCTGCTATTATTTCAAGGATACAGAATTGCCAGAATGTCTTATTTCTGAAAAGCATAGAATTCCTAAATGAGAATAAGTAATAAAACCATCAACTGTTTTCAACTCCCTTGGAAAGTGCCACCTGTAAGTGACTACTGTCGGCCACTTGGGAGAAGAGCAGACGGAATTCCCTCTGGAAAGCCATCCTCAAATGTCAGAGGCACAGATGTGCCATTGGGCAAGAAAGGAACACACCCCAACAGCCAAATTATTTGTCAGAACCAAGCACAGTTAGAAAATCTTTAGTGTGACAATTCAAACACTCACCAAAGGTAAGGAGAATAGTGTCTGAATTAGTGTGAAAATTCAAACATTCACCAAAGGTAAGGAGAATAGTGTCTCATGTACCCATCAACTACTTTTAAGAATTATCAGCTCACAGCCAATTTTGTTTCATCTACACTCATACCCATTCCTCCCTCCCCAGTGGATTATTGCGAGGCAAATCACAAACATGTTTTCATTTCATCTGTGAATATTTTAGTATGCATCTTTAAAGGGAGTCTTATTTTGACTATAATCACTATACCCATAGCTCACAACAAAATTAATCATTCTATAATGTCATAAAATAACTAGTGTTCAAAACATAACTTTTTACCACTATTTTGTTCAAATCAGGATCCAAGTAAGATCCACATTATCCATTTGATTAGTATATTTTATAAGTGATTTTTAATCCTAACCCTCCTGCCTTTTCTTGTAACTTATTTGTGAAAGAAACCAGGTCATTGCCCTAAAGAGTTTCCCACATTATGGATTTTCCAGTTGCGTGCTTGCAGTGTTCATGTAATGTATTCCTCTGTTCTCTGATTGTCCTGAAAATTGGTGTTTAACTCTAGAGCTTTTCTGTCCAATATGGCGCCACCAGTCACAGGTGCCTACTGAGCACTGGAGATGTGGTGGGTCTGGATTGAAATGTTCTGTAAGTGTGAAATACACACCAAAGACTTGGTAAAAAAAAAAAAAAAAAGTAAAATATCTCATTAATAATGTTCATATAGATTATATGTTGAAATGATAGCATTTTATGTTGAGTTGGATAAAATATATTATTAAAATTAATTTCTACCTGTATCTTACTTTTTAATGTGGCTATTAGAAAAATTAAAATTACATATGTGGCTTACATATTTCTATTGGCCATCACTGCATTAGTCGTAATAGGGTTGAGATTTGATGCTTTGTCAAGAATATTTTGTGTATGCTCTATTATACTACACCAGGGGACATAAAAAACTGGTTGTCTCTTTTTCTGTGATGTTAGGATTGATCAGTGGATCCAGATGTTGTCAGCCTGATCCGTCCATTCTAAAACTACCTATCAGGCTCTCATATAACAGTCTTAGCAGCAATTAATAATTATGTCCTTACCAGGTTTCTCAGTCTCTGCACTCTTGACATTAGGGGCAAGATAATTCTTTGTTGGGGGACTGTCCTGTGCATTATAGGATGTTCAGCCATTTCCCTAGTCTCTACCTACTAAATGCCAGCATCACTTTCCCCTGCCTCTAGTTTTGACAATAAAAAAAATGTCCCTAGACATTTCCAAATATGCCCTACAGGGCAAAATCACTCCCCACCCCATCTCTCCACCCCCAATTTGAGACTCATCATCGGGACTCCATTATCTCACTAGGGCCAAACACAAATTTAACGTCTTCAGTGATATCATCCCTAAAGCCAACTTCCTACAACCAAAAACTAGCCGTCTTCAACTTGGAACTTGCCTAGCACTTTGTTGCTCTCTATTAACATTTGTTGTATTATTTCACAATTGTTTGGGCCCATTACCCTCACTAGAATGTGAACTCTTTGAGGGCAGCCCTCCTGCCTTGTGTTCTACTGCCTGGCAGAACATCTGAATGTGGGCTCAGTGGATGAAATGCCAAATAAGGTCAAGAGGCAAGATTGCTACGAGTGCCCTGATCCCATCGAGTGGAAAAGGAAGACCATCTGTCTGGTTGCTCAGTAACTATGTGTGCAGTTTGCCTGTGAGAGGGCGCTTATGACGAATGGACTGTTGGTGAGAAGAAAATTGGAGTCGGAGCTGTCATCAGGCTTGAGAATTTATTCATTTATTCAAGAAACAGGTACTGAGCACCAACAACTGGACAAACACTTTTCTCAGAATTAGAGATACAGTGAAGAATAAGTTCATGGTCCTCCCCTGAGGAGGGCAGAATCTAATAGTAGGGGGCGGGTGGCACTGGAGGGTCAAAAAACAAATACAGAAATAAATACACCAATACGCAAGAGAATCTCCACTTGGGATGTAAGTGTATAAAGAAAATAAACAACATGAGATGATAAAAATATGGAAGGGAAGGAAACTACTCTGGACAGTTTGAAAGAAGGAGATGAGGAAAGCCATGGGCTTATTTTTTAATAAGCAGGGAAGGGCATTCCAGGTAGAAGGAAGAGAGAATGCCAGACTTTGCAGCAGAAAAGAGCGAGCTATGTTCAAAGCACAGCTCGTGGGTCAGAGTGACTGGAGCACAATGAGCGAGGGGCCCGTGGAGCAAGGCAGGTCAGAGGCACGGGTGGTACAATGTGACCATGGTTAAGCTTTGGGCTTTATCCTAAGAGTGAGGAGAAGCTATTGGACCACTTAAAACACAAATGTGGAATGATATGATTTATATATTTTTAAAATAACAACTTTATGGAGATATAACTACCATGAAATTCATTCTTTAACAGGTGTTTTTAGTATGTTCACAGAGTTGTGCAACCATCACCCTACCTAATTTGGAACAGTTTTGTCACCTTGAAAAGAGACCCCATACCCATTAGCAGTCACTCCCAATCTCTCCTGCTCCCAGACCCTAGCAACTACTAATTTACTTTCTTTCTGTATGGATTTGCCTATTCTGGTTCTTTAAAATACTGGAATCATACAATACGTGGCCTTTTTGTGTCTGGTTTCTTTCACTTAGAATAAACTTTTCAGGGTTCATAATGTTATAGCATGTATCAGTACAGTGCCTTATGTCTTTCCATGGCTGGATAATATTGCATACTGTGGAGACACCATTTTATCTTTTCATCTGTTGATGGACATTTGTGTTTTGTCCACTTTTGGGGTATTATGGAAAATGCTTCTATAAACATTTGTATGCA
This sequence comes from Indri indri, assembly GCA_004363605.1. Classification (NCBI taxonomy): domain Eukaryota; kingdom Metazoa; phylum Chordata; class Mammalia; order Primates; family Indriidae; genus Indri; species Indri indri. The sequence goes on along the minus strand of RJWJ010003811.1, from coordinate 7,327 downwards.
AGTTTTATGTGGACATATGTTTTTGTTTCTCTTGGGCATATGTTTAGGAATGGAATTATTGACTCATGTGGTAACTCTATATTTAACTTTTTGAGGAATTGCCAAACCCTATTCTAAAATGGCTGTGCAATTTTACAATCCCACCAGCAATATATGACGGCTCCAATTTCTCCAAATCCTCACCAGTACCTATTATTGTCTCTTTTTTATTTCAGCTTTCTTAGTGGGTATAGAGTGATATCTCTTTGCAGTTCTAATTTGTATTCCTCTAATAACTAATGATGTTAAGCAACTTTCCATACGTTTCTTGGTGGCTTTTACATCTTCTTAGAAGAAATGTTCTTTCAAATCATTTGCCCATTTTTATTTGGGTTATGGCTTTTTATTTTTGAGTTAGAAGAATTCTTTATATTTTCCAGATACAAGTCCTTTATTAGATATATAATTTGCAAATATTTTCTACCATTTTGGGGATTGTCTTTTCACTTTCTCGATGGTGTCCGTTGAAGCACAAAGGTTTTTAATTTTGATGAAGTCCAATTTACCTATTTTTCTGTTGTCTCTTGTGCTTTTGTGTCATATCTAATGAGGCTTTGCCTAACCCAAGGTCACAAAGATTGACTTCCATATTTCCTACTAAGACTTTTATAGTTTTATCTCTTATATTTTGGTCTATGATCCATTTGAATTAATTTTTGTGTGATGTATGAGAAAGAGGTCCAAATTCATCTTTTTCATATCAATATCTAATTATCTCTGCATAATTTGTTGAAAAGATTGTTCTTTTCTCATTGAATGGTCTTGGCATCTATGTCAAAAATCAGTTGACCATAAATGTGAGAGTTTGTTTATGGGTCGTCAACTCTAGTCTGTTACCTGTCTATTTTATGTCAGTACCACCTAGTCTAGATTACTATAGATTTGAGGGAAGTATGGACAAATGTGAGTTCCCCAATTTTGTTCTTTTACAAAATTGCTTTGGCTATTCTGCTTCTTTTAACTTCCATTAGAATTTAAGGTTCACCTTGTCAATTTCTAAAACTGTCAGCTAGGTTTTTGCTGGAGATCATGTTGAATCCGTAGACCGATTTGGGGAATATTGCCATCTTAAATCTCCCAGACCATGAAAATGGAATGCTTTTCCATTTCTTTATGTCGTCATTAATTTTTTTCAATGTTTTATACTTTTCAGTGTGCACATCTTGCACTTCGTTATAATTATTCTTAAATATTTTATTCTTTTTGATGCTCTCGCAAGTGGAATTTTTGAAATTTCATTTTGGATTGTTCATAAGTAGTGTATAGAAATATGCATAGGTGTGTGTATTCCTTTGGATTTTCTATATACGGGATCATGTCGTCTATGAATAGAGGTAGTTTTACTTCTTTTACAATCTAAGTGCTTTTTATGTTCCTATTTTTGGCTAATTGCCATTGCTAGAACCTCCAGAATAGTGTTGAATAGAAATGACAAAAGTGGACATTTTTGTTTTGTGCCCGATTTTAGGGGTAAAATTTTTATTCTTTCACCATTAAATATGATGTTAAAAGTATGTATTTCATAGATGTCCTTTATCAGGTTGAGACAGTTCCCTTATATTCCCAGTTTGTTAGGTGTTTTTATTATGAAGACATGTAGTATTTGGTCAATGACTTTTCTGAGTCAATGGTATTATCGTGTGTTTTTTTGTTATTTATTCTCTTAATATGGTATATTACATTGATTGATTTTCATATGTTAAGTCAAATTTGCATTCTTGTGATAAATCCTACTTGGTCACAGGGTATAATTTTTCAAATGTGTTGCTGGATTCAGTTTGCTAGTATTTGTTGGTAAATTTTGCATTTATTTTCCTAAGGGATGTAGGTCTGTAGTTTTCTTGTGATGTTTCTGTCTGGTTTTGGTATCAAGGTAATGCTGACTTTATAGAACGTGTTAAAAAGTATTCCTCCTCTATTTTGGGGAAGAGTTTGCAAAGGATTGATATTAATTCTTTATGGGCATATGGTTCCATTAAACAGTAAAGCCATGTGAGCTTGGGCTTTTCTTGGTAGAAAGATTTTTTATTTACTTCTTGTAGGTATATTCCGATTATCTATTCTTCTCGAATCATTTTTGATAGCTTGTGTATTTCTAAAAATTTGTCCATTTCATCTATGTTATCTAATTTGTTGATATACAATTGTTCATAGTATTCTTTTATGATACTTTTTATTTCTTTAAGCTTAGTAGTGATATCCCTCTTTCTTTCCTGAGTTTAACAATTTGAGTCTTCTCTGTTTTTTTCTTACTCAGTCTAACTAAAAGTTTGTCATTTTATCGGTCTTCTCAAAGAATCAACTTTCAATTTCATTGATCTCTATTGTTTTTCTAATTCTTTTTTCCAATAATTTCCACTCTCATCAGCGTTATTTTCTTCCTTTTGCTAGCTTTGGATTTATTTTGCTCTTCTTTTTCCATCTTCTTAAAGTGGCAGTTTAAGTTATCAATTTGAGGTCTTTTTAAACATAAGCATATATAGGTAAAGTTTTCCTCTAAGCACTACTTTGACTGTATCCCATAAGGTCTGGCATACTGTGTTTTCATTTTCATTCCTCTCGAAGTATTTTTTAAGTTGCTTTGTGATTTCTTTTTAGCCCATTGGTTCTTTTGGAGTATGTTGTCTAATTTTCACATGTCTGTGAATTTCCCCAATTCCCTTCTGTTACTGATTTCTAATTTTATTCCTTCATGGTAAGAGAACATATTTTATATGGTTTCAATCCTTCTAAATTTTGGGGGTGTGTTTTATGTGCTAAAATATGGTGTATTTTGGAGAATGTCCCATGTGCACTTGAGAAGAATATCTGTTCTATTCCCGTTGGGTGGAATGTTCTGTAGGTATACATTATGTCTAGTTGGTTTACAGTGTTGTTTAAGTCTTCTGTTTCCTCTTGATTTTCTGTAAAGTTGTTCTATCTATGAATGAATAGGGGATATTGAAGTTTCCAACTATAATTGTTGAATTGTCTATCTATCCTTTCAATTCTGTCATTTTTTGCTTCATGTGGTTTAAGCTCTGTTGTTAAGCAGATAATTTCTAATTGTTATGTCTTCCTCACAGATTGACACTTTAATCATTACAAAATCTTTCTGTGTCTCTAATAAGATTTTTTTCTTAAAGTCTATTTTGTCTGATTTTAGTATAGTTCTCCCACCCCATTTTTCTTTGGTTATTATTTGCATGGTATCTATTTTATATAATTTTATTTTCAACCTAGTAGTATGTTTGAATCTAAAATATGTCTCTTTTAGACAACATAATAGTCAAAACATGGTTTTTAAAAATCTATTTTGTCAATCTCTGCCTCTTGATCAAAGCGTTAAATTGGTTAAAGGTAAACATCAATGTAAAATTAGTTAAATGTAAATATACTCATTTACATTTAATGTAATTACTGATAAGGTAAGATTTACATCTGCATTTTGCTATTTGTTTTCTATGTTTTATGTCTTTTTTGCTCCTGTATTCCTCCATTATGGCCACTTTTGTGATAAATAGATATTTGCTGGTATATCATTTTAATTCCCTTGTTTTTTCTTCTACTATACATATTTTTAAGTTAACCTTAGCTATTGCTCTGGTATCTAAACTTAAGACAATTTAGTTTAGATGAATATCAACTTATTTTCAACAATATAAAAAACTTTTGTCTAATAAAGCTTCATTTTCTCCCTTCTTCAAGCTATTATTATCATCCAAATTAATATTTATACATTATAAGTCCATCGAAACACACTTTATAATTATTGTTTTATAGACTTACTTTAAATGAAATAGGAGAAAAAAGAACTATAAACACAAATACGTTTATGCTTTCTTTTATATTTACCTATGTAATTGGTAACCATGTAGTTACCATTACTGGTACTCTTTACATCTTTCTGTAAATTCAAGTTACTATTTAGCGTCCTTGTATTTCAGCCTGAAGGACTTCCTTTGCTGCTACTTACAGGACAGATCTGCTAGTGACAAATCCTCTCCATTTTTGTTTATCTGAGAATGTCTTAATTTCTCCTTTATTATTGAAGGATAATTTTCCGGTTATAGAAAGTTTGGTTGACAGTCTTTTTCTTTCAGCACTTTGAATATGTCATCTCATTGCTTTCTGGCCTCCATAATTTCTGAAGAGAAATCAGGTTTAATTATTACTGAAGATTCTGTGTACATGATGAGCTTTTTTTTCTCCTGCTTCTTTCAAGATTTTCTCTTTGTCTTTCAACAGTTTGACCATCACGTGTTTAGGTATGGATCTCCTTGAATTTTTCTTTCTTGGATTTGTTGAGCATCTCGGATGTGCAGATTAATGTTTTTCACCAAATTGGGCTATTATTCTTCAAATCGTCTTTCTTCCCCTTTCTCTTCATCTTCCCTTTTTAAGACTCCCCTTTTGTGTGTGTTGGTAAGCTTGATGTTTCCCAAAAGTTTTTGAGGCTCTGTTTATTTTTTTTTCCATTCTTTTCCTCAAATAGTTAACTTCAATTTACTCACCTTCAAATTTGCTGATTCTTTCTTTTGCCAGCTTAAATACGCATTTGTGTTCCTCTAGTGAATTTTTCATTTCAGTTTTGTACTTTTCAACTCCAGGATTTCTATTTGTTTTATTTATTTATTTATTTATTTATTTATTTATTTATAGTTTTATAGCTTTATAAAGATAAAAGGCAAAAGCGGGATACTCAGGGGACCTTGTGATTTCTCTGTTAACCACAAATGCCTCTATTTGTTTTAAATAATTTCTATTTCTTTATTGATATTTTCTGTTTGGGAGATACCATTTTTATATTTCCTTTTACTTTTTCCATGGCCTCTTTTATTTCTTTGACAATATTTATAATAGCTGATTTAAAGTCTTTGTCTAGTAAGTCCAATGTCTGGCATTCCTCAGGGACAGTTTAGTATTCACTGCTCTTTTTCTTGTGTATGAGCCGTATTTTTCTGCTTCTTTGCATATAACATAATTTTTTTGTTGAAAACTAGGCATTTTAAATAATGTAACATAACAACTCTAGAAATGAGATCCCACTCCCTTCCCAGAATTTGTCATTGTTGCTGTTTGCTTGTTTAGTGAGTTTCCAGGACTAATTTTGTAACATCTGTGTTCTTTATTGTGTGCAGCTGCTTCTCTGTTTGGTTAGCTTCATATACAACTAATGGTTGAACAGAGATTTTCTTAAATGCCTTGAACAAATACGTCCTTCAGCCATCACCAAGAGGTTCTATAGGTGTATCGGGACATTTCCAATGCATCAGCAAGTAGCTTACAACTCTGCCTTAGCCTTCACTTCCTGTTTGTGCAGATCCTCAAGATGAGCCAGAGGTGTGAGATTAGAGCCTGGTCAAGTGCACTGCCCTGCACGTATGCATGGCCTTCTAGATTCCCAGGAATAAATCCAAATTTTTCAAATTCCCTTATGGACATCTCATTTCCCAATTTTTCCCTTTAAGTTTTTTGGCTGTAGTCTCTTGTTAGCCCCAATGGATATGGACACCTCAGGCAACTGTGATGTTAATCAATTGCAACACATTGTTTTTGATGAATTCCCCAGGGACAGGGCTGTCCACACAGAGCAGAGCTCTGCATCAGACAAATAAAGACAAGCTCTAAGATTAGAGGTTTTCATATCTTTTAAAGTCATATTTATTATGGCATATTCAAAGAATATGAAATTCAACAAAATTCACTCTTTTTAAGTGTTCAGATTGATGAGTTTTGATAATGCATACATTCATATAGTCAATGCCATAATCAAGATACGGAATATTTCCATCACCCCACAAAAGTTCCCTTTTGGCCCTTTGTAATTAATCGCCCCCCCCCCCCACTGACCTAGGTCCTAGAAAACACTGTTTCCTTCTAGTTTTGCCTTTTCTGTAATGTTATATGCATTGGTAGCCTTTTGAGGGATGTACATTTTTTAAAGTACATTCTTGCTGCCTTGTGAAGAATGAATTGGAGAGAGCCAAGAGAGGAAGCAGTGAGAACAATTAAAATGTCATTATTCTAGTCCAAGTGTGAGCTGTTGGGAACTGAGGTACATTGGTAACAGCGGACGGTTGTGGTCTTTATGGAGATGGAAATAGAGGGAAATACCAAGAGTTCTAATTTAATCACACTAGAAAATTTTAGGTTAAGAAAAAAAAAATCATCCTTTCTATATAAAGCTATCAGAACTTACACACTTTAAAATATAAATCTATTCATCTTTTCTCATGGGCACTCAGAATTCCCCACAAAAATACCCATTTCTAAAGGCACTCAAGAAAATACCACTGTCAGGAAGCTCTACCATGGACTATATATCTGAGGGCAGAGTTCTAAGTAGGGCTTTCATCTTCCCCAGGACTGACAAGCTGCCCAGGACACACTCTGCTTTGCCAATCTTCCACTTTTAAGATGGAATCTAATTAGATCATCTTCTGGCTTTGATCAGAGAGGGTCTTTGGAACGTTTAAGGGGTCTGAATGAACTCAATTGCCAGACAGAAACCAGTGTGCCAAAAATAAAGCATTAACCAAAGCCAAGAAAACGGTGTTGGCTGAGGCAGGACTTGGTATGGGGCTCTAGGTATTTCAAACAGCGGGGGTTTGATGGAAGCAATTAGGAACAGCAGTAATTGCCTGTCAGGCAACATTGCCATTTGCTAAGGACAGAGCTGATACATTTAGACACAAAGGCTGCCAGCCCTCCATTGTAGCCTTTCACTTTTGGAGATTGTCTTCTGGTTTCCATTACAATGAAGCTCAAACTGCTGACCCCATTAAAATGTCAAGGTGAGAGGGAGAAGGTCTTTGAAATAAGTCTTTCAGGGCTATTGCTGTGGTTGGTTTTATTTATGGAGTAGGGTTCCTGTACACACTTATTTTACCTTTTCTTTCCCTTAAGGGAAAAAAGCACCAAGTCCCTTAGCCCCATCACCAGGGAGCTGAGAAGCCAAATTTTGTTCTCTGTACTCTGTATGGGGGTGGGGTGGTGGGGATGGTGGGGAGGGGCGCGACCAGGTCACACTCTACCCTTTTCTGTTTTTCCTCATACCTGAAGGAGTAAGTCCAGGTACTCCATAGAATCTTTTTTTTTTTTTTTTTTTTTTTTTTTGAGACAGAGTGTCACTCTCTTGCCTGTGGCGAGCGCCGTGGCGTCAGCCTAGCTCACAGCAACCTCAAACTCCTGGGCTCAAGCAATCCTACTGTCTCAGCCTCCCGAGTAGCTGGGACTACAGGCATGCGCCACCATGCCCGGCTAATTTTTTCTGTATATATTTTTAGCTGTCCAATTAATTTCTTTC
>RJWJ010003810.1:0-82214 GCA_004363605.1 Indri indri | reverse complement strand
TGTTAGAATCTGCTCAAGGAGTGCATTAAAGCCACACTGATTCCAAGCTGTCCCTCCTCCCTGTTCTTTTTAGAAAAGGCATGTGAACGCCTGTGTGTTGGCATTGTTAAAGAACAAGGAGAAAACAGCAGAGATGCTAGAAAAAAAGGTGTAAAGTTTAGATTTAGTGATACTGAAGTTATGGGCTATTTTCTCTCACTGAGAATCTCAAGATATATGCTTTAAAATGTCCATTTCATAAGTTACAGAATAGACTCTAAATTAGGCCATGGAGTGGTCTCAACAAACAAAACAATAAAAACTTGAGAAAAAAACTATAGCAAAAAGAACCAATAAAGTCAGGGATGAGAAAATTTGGCGGTCTTAAAGGAATGGATCTTAGGCATTAAGTCAATACATTCTACAGATGATGTATCAAAAGAGAAATAACACAGTAAAGATAACAGATTCAAAATCATGGAAGATTATGGATTTTAAATGTGGAAGAAAATGAAAAACTGTTTAAAATGTTAAGGTTCAAATTTCTAAGATAGACATTCAGAATATAGTATAATTTTCTTTATTTAGCACTCTGCCAATATTCTTTATCTATATTAATAGGTTTTTCTGATAATCAAATTCCATAATGGTTGTACTACAAAATTAGGAAGCACCTTATCAATTATCAAAGAAATATTAATATATAGTCAGTATAGTATGATGTTCATTTCATTGATTTTTAGACATCTGATTTGTATTAATCAGTACAGCTGAGTAACCAGAATGCATATTCCCCACCATGATGTTTAAAGGAACAAGCCAAATCAGAAATAGCTCTTAAAGTGATCTCATCTCATTCTAACCAATCTCACAAATTTTGCATAAGTGATGATAAGTACCTTAAAATGAAAAATAAAATATCTTGTGCCATCTCTTAAAGAATAATTTTTATAAAATTACAAATTGGTTACTAGGGGAAAATTATTGGCACAAAGTAAAAAAGATGCTGCATATTTTTAATTATTTGCTCTGTTTCATATCTTTCTTTCAGAAAGAAAGATCTGTCTCATTTCTTAAAGATAATTTACACATTTCTGTTGTAAGTAGACTTATGGAAGAGCTAGAATATACTCTTAACATGGTACCTGGCATGTAGAAAATAAACAATACATGCCTTCTGAATAAATGAATACATGCTTAGAACTAATTAGATAATTCATCGATACAGCAAACCAAAAATACGATATGGAGATTTAGTTCATATTTTAGTAGCTAAATCTAGATATTGAAATGTTAGGGAATCCATGATTAAGAATGTTAAAGAATTTATAGCTCTAAAATGAATCAATGAGTTTGATAGCTGTAACTCTTATTTTCAATTATTCTAAAATTTCTGTGAAATAATCCAGAAAATTGATTATTGGCATACTTTGTGTTTGTAATAGAAACAAATATACACAAAATTGTCACATTACATCCCAGAGACAAGAAGCTTCTAGAAGTTCTCAAGTGTGAGGTTTAAATATTAAAATATTTTTTAAGATCAAATACCACTTTTGCATTTAAAAATATAATCATGGGTACTTTTCCTTATTAAATGACATTATTAGTGGGACTATTTTCTCATTAAAAGAAAAAATTTGAGGGTATAATAGGTTGAGCTATTAAGACCAAATATTAGGCTAAGATGTGCCTGTGGCTAAGCAGAAGAAAGTCTGAGTGGCCAGAAGAATGGAACTAATGAGAACATTGGAAAAACTAAAGGAAGGTAGTTTAGTAGAAGGGTTAGCGTTTTATAACCTGAAGCCAAACTGATCACCAGATTCAGTGGCTCTGAAGCCCCAGTCCAAGTTCTTTCTGGCTTTTGAAGGCTAGATTTTTTTTTTAATTTTTCTAACTAGCTCTGGCTTAGCTGTTTTCATCACAGAGCTTTGGGGTAAGCTGACAGTACTGGAAGATCTCCATAAAGAAGGCTGGGCAAAATTCATACAGCACTGAGGCATTAGACAAGCAGGCAAGAGAGCTTTTGACATATCGGGCTAGGTTTGTGTGTGTGGGGTGTGTGTGAGCATGCATGTACAGCCATTGCCATTTCTTTCTTCTCACATTTCTTCTTCCATCATTTTTGAAAAGGCCAACTCCTGCATTTTCTGGGGTAATAAATTCTGGGTTTGGGGCATGGTTCTGTGGTGATTAAGTTGTCTCACAAGACTGCTGCTTATGTTATAAATTGAGGCCATATCAAAAACGTTTCAGAGAAAAAAAACTCCACCTGATAATCAACTAAACCATGCTTCACTCCCCCACTCATATTGAGTTATAAGTAAAAGATATATGAGAAAAATAAATTTGTACCAGAATTGATTTTTTAAAACCTTACGGTTGACAGTAATCACCTCTGTAGAGTAAGAAGGAGAGATGGTTGCTTTGTAATTTCATCACTGCATTATTTATTTATTTATTTTGCAATAAGCAAGTTATCACTTTTGAATTCAAAAACAAAAGAAAAATGTGGGAAAATTTAAAAACTTCCAAGGTATGTTTTACGGCACAATCCTGTTATATCTCAACCTACCATATTCTGGTAGTTGGTAACTAACCGCAGGAGGTAAATTTTGTATACTGAGGGGAAAAAAATGAGGCATTTGTGACCTTCAGCTTTCTCTGGTAAGTGTGATCAAAGTAAAAAAGGGACTGAATTTAGGATAGGTTCTTGTATAATAAGCTAGAAAGCACTTATTGAGAAACTAACAATATGCTATTACTGAGCTGAAGAAAAGCGGTTTGCTTTTTTGATGTGTGAAAATAGTAACAGGTAGCAGTATGGCCGAATCTGATCATCTTTCTTGGTCAAAAAACATGTAAATCATAATTTTTATTACCTATGCTAGTGAGGGGTTGTCATCCTTTTACTTCTTATCTGGCCACATCTTCTGCTGGTGTGACTCTGTAGCATCTAGAATTCATTCTCTGGTCATTTAAATTTGGCTTCATTACTTATTAACACTTTTGAGATTATTTTCCTGGCTGATTTAGGGCTATTGGTTATTTGCTAAAGTACAAGCTGCAATTTTAACACTTTTTACAAACTAATTAGGATGAAGCTAGGTGATGGACGACTTCCAAGGGAGACCCAGGGCTGTGAACTAAGCACTGGTAGTGATTTGAGTCATCCTTCCTGCCACAGGCAGCAGATTTTGTTGAGAACAACTCCCTAAGGGTGCTGGAAGATCTGGTTTCTAATTGATTTATGACAATGACCTTGTCATTTCACATGTCATATTCTTGTGGCCTTCATCTTTGAAATGGGAGTAAAACGGGAGGAAAATGGTTTCGATCATAGAGAATGTGACTATAAAAGAGTCATAATGCAAAAAGCAGTAATTCTAGTTATTAGCATTCCAGCTGTGTGTTCACCAGCATGAAGAGGGTATGCTGAACACATGCAGTCCTGGCTTTACCTTTACAAAATACCTAAAATGAAGAACTCTGCAACGTTTTGATTCCTGTTTTATGTCACATGATGGATAAAACAATAACTTTAACTCTATTACATAATAAAATGGAAAAGAAGCTAGTAACAAAAGGGGTTAGCTATTATTAATGCATTCACTCATTCACTCCTTCAGTAGTGCTTGGCCTTCTATGGGCTATATACTGTCTCAGGTGATGGGTGTACAAGCCAGGAAATAAAATCCCTGCTCTTAAGAAGCTTAGATTCTGGTGAGTGGAGATGGAAAATAAATCAGTGAATAATATATAATATTATACTCATAGTGATAAAGCTGGGAAAAATATGAAACAGGGTACTGATACCAGAGGATACATCGTGGTGGTGGTGGGGCATCTGAGTCAGACTGAGTTGTTAGGGAACGACTCTCTGAGGGGAAAGTATTTGAACTGAGACTTGAATAGCCAAATCTATAAATAAATACTTAAGTAAATATATCAGATAAGGTTATTGCTATTTGGAATATAAGGTTTCTTTTGAGTTTCCAAATGTCCAAAGGCAAAAAAGAAAGGAGTAGTGAGTGGTAAGAATGTAAAATGAGGGATATTGCTATTTGAGCTCCTAGAAAACAGCTAATATGTTAGCTTGAAACATACAAAATTGTTGCTATTTCATTGTTTTGACCTACAAAAGCAGCACTTCATATGGTTCAACTCATAGTCTGGAACTGAACAAAGATAGGCTATGTAGTTAAGTCACCATTATTTAATGAGGTTTGCCAGGCCTAATTCATTAAGTATTGTAATTGCCCTCTTTGCCTAAATCCAAATCTACATAAAATCAATATACAATTATATAACGTTTATTGGACAGACTTACAATGATACAGATATAGATAAAAAGTGATTTTGGCATTACCTCATTGAATCCTCACACAACCTCAAAAGCTAGGTCCTGTTACTGTATCATTTAACAATGAAGACGTTGAGGTCTAGAGGTGTTTAATATTAAATAACTTGATTAATCATACCACTTACAAGTGGCAGAGTGACAAAGCAAGGATTTGACTGAGGAATGTCTCCAGAGACTGTACTCTAAGTTAGGATCACTTACTGTCTATAGGAATACATGCCTATTCATTTCATGAGGCAAAGATAATTACGTCAAAGTTATTATATTTTCAGAGCTATATGATATTTATCTCCTCTTTCATATATTTGACATTTCAATAGTGCCAAAACTTTTAAATGAGGTGATGTGATCTGGGGCATGTGTTTGCATACACATATTAAAACACTGAACAAATATATTTGAAGACATAACATACATAATAATAGAGCTGCTCATGCAGAAAACAATGATAAGCAGTTTGGCACATTTCTTTTCATGACCTTAAAAACAAATCAAGGTTAGTCTAGACTATTGATAGTTATATTTCTCTTGCCATTTGTTTAGGCATGGACATGGGATGCAACCTTGGTCAATGAAATCTGGAGATAAGTCTACTGGAAGGACCAGGGAAAGTTTCCCTTGATCTTACAAAAGAAGCTAAAGATAGGGCCTGGTCTCTGGCTTACTGGATGCTATCTTATGGGAAGTGATGCTTGGAGATGTTGGCATTACAGAAAAGTCAACTGAGAGTCCTGACATTGGTGAGCCACGAAATTCACCCCAGAACAGCCTTACCTCTTGAATTTCCTGTTTTTTTAAAATAATAACTTTCCTCATTATTTAAGCCAAAAAATGAGGGAGGTGTGATTAGAAATCCAATCTATAACCACTAACGGAATTATAGCTAGACTATTCTTTATATCCAATTTTTAGTGTTTAATATCTCCCTAACAGTATTTCTTCAAAATCAGACAACATGGTATTAAAATAGTATTTTTTTACCTCTAGATTTTTCAGTTCATTTTTATGAGTACTTGTTACATAATCAGCCAAGGATAGTGCTCTCAACTTCACGAAAGTGACATAATTTAGGTTCTTTGCTATTCTTTTTCTGAGTTTACCATGTCTTTCTATTCACATTGCTTATATCCTTCTCTATCTACTCCTTTTAGACCTGCACTATTTCAGATATTATTGATGGTTATGCTGTTTTAAATTCTTTGTGTGAGTGAATAATTTATTTTGACAATAAAAAACAGTGAAATATGTTGCAACATTTTTCTTTATTTTCAACTTGTTCCTTTTCTTCCCTTCAACACTAGTTCACATTCTGGGAATAGTGTCTCCTTGCCCACGTATCTCCTACCTGAATGTTCTTAAAAATCATGGCCTTTAGAAAATATTCAGGAAATTACTCTAGGATCCTTCAAACAACTGAAGAGGATGAATGTATCCTCTGCACTGTATTGGTAGTCATTATCTAGCCTCTTTCTGCGTAGATAATTTAAGATATTAGGATACTGAGGTGCATATTCTGTGCAGTTCTGAAGTTATTAATAGTGTGCAAAGGATGTTAGATTTTAGAAAATATATATTTAAATATAATTTATTTAAATATATTTATTATAAATATAATTTATTAGAATAAATATATTTAAAAAGTAAAATATAATTTTAAAATATTTTTCTCAGCAGATCTCATTTTGAAAGCGTCACTAATATCTTATCCAGATAACCTAATGTGTACAGCAGCTACAAGGTAATAGATTTTATCCCTCCTCCCTGCCCAAAAAAGACCTAAGTTTTGCTTTAGAGTTCTAAGACCAAGTTAAATATATGTGTAAATGAAGTGAGAATACTGGTAGGTAATCTCCAAGACAATGAAAAAGTGAACATTATAAATTCACTGAGTAAATGAAGGCACCAGGAATGTGTGGTTAGGAAAGAGTACCCTTATAGCTGCTAGGGGGAAATCATCAGGATTGAGACTTTTGAAAACATCTGAATTGCCTAGTATGTACGGTAAAGGAAAGGGACGTATTCTAAGTTGATTTCAAAATGTATTAACTAAAACAGTATTTTAATGTTATGGCAGATGATTTCTGAATCAAGCATATCTTTATATTTTGCCCCATACTTTTATGATTTATACTCCTTGAAAGTTGTATAGGCTGACATAATTTATAATTTAATTTAACTGAGGTATTATATGGCCCATATCTAGCAAGGTTTGAAGCTGCTAATTAGGATAATAGGAAATTACTTGTCTTCTCCCAAATGTCAGTGAAGTAGGTCAAGATAATTAATATGCAAGCTGACTTTTCAGTCAAAGGAAAACAAGACAGGTCTCATCTGTGTACTTTTAGTATCATCCATTTCAGACTAAAATGAGTTCAGCCTGAGAAAATCACAGTATGACTCAGTTAAATAATTGAATTTCAAAATAAGACAAAAGGTAGTTCAACCATGAGAACACAGATTGAAGTCTGTTCTAAGGAAGGCTAAATTTACACTTCATAAGCAGGGCCAAACTCCACTTCCATAAGGAAACTGAAAAACATCTAGGGCATAGATTTAGGTACATCTTGCTTCTTAGATTGCTCTGTAAGCTCGTTAGCACTATATCATATATATCATATTATATAAAGAAAGGTAAAATATAAATAGAAAGAGGTTTGGTTGATGACATAATTCTTTACCCTTAAGGCATAAGACAGGCTATATTTTCATCTTTTATTCCATTACTTCTTTTACCCACTTGCCTGATGCTTCCTATTTTTAATTTCTTGGTAAACTGAGCAAAATGTTTGGAGCTAAACTTATTTCCTCTGCAATTCTGTAATTGATTAGTGCAAATTCACTTTAGTAGGTCAAACTGAATGTTTGCCTCAAGCAGGATAGTTAGTAACATACCATTGCTGGACTTTGATTTTTACAAGCACAGGTTTGCCTGCTGACCTGTGCAGCAGCACACTGAGTACTCCGTGGTGGAGGGCATGCATGCAAGTCTGAAGCTGATATAACAGCCACAGCTTTGTTCCTGTGCATAATTTTTGCTCTGCTGATATAACACCAAGCAGCTTGATTTGAATAAGCGGCATGAGTACTTAGTCCTAATGGCCAACCGGGGCAGCCATGAAGATGACATCCCTTTACTAGACCTTAAAGATTCTTTTGAAAACACTGGTTTTTAAAGCTGATGTTTCCCAAATGAAATGTTCATCAAATTGCACACTCCTAAATATTAGAAATAGCAATGCTTTCAGAAAAGATATCATGAGAAAGGCGAACGTATGTTCCATTGAATGAGAAGCATCTTCCAGGCAAGCACGAAATGTACTAATCTGTTGAGAACAGTTTGAAGTACACCAAGACATCATGGAAAAATACCCAGAAAGAAATGGGGCCTAAAAGATAGTGCAAGGCCACCTTTGGTGAAGCAGATCTGACTAAAATACCATGGACTGCTCCAAAATTTTGAATTGTAAAGCCAAAATGTACAATACCAAATTTACTGACACACTTATTAGGGCTGTTATGCCTTATCACAACTATTTTACAAAGAGAGTCCACTGAAAAAGATGAAAAGTAATGAATAACTACTCACTTAACTCATCTGAAACATGAAGGAAAAAAACACCGGCTGAGGAGTGCATCTATGGCTAAAACCAAATCCAATTCACAGAAAAACAAAAAGGAGACTCCAGAAGAAAAAAAATTGAAAGCCTTCTAACTAGAGATGCTCTTTGGGCTACTGGAAACCTGAAGGAAGTGTCTAGCACAGTGCTGTGTTTTCCTTCCATGTCCTAGGACATGCTTGCTCCTTTCTAGTCCTCACCTACACAATGACCAGAACGAACCGTCAAGTGCCTAGCTTATCCGAAACAAGACAGCATCACTGACTCGACCTGTAGGAATGATTGAATGTTTTCTGAACAGAATTCTCTATTTCAGAGGGCTGTGCCTAATTTCAACACAGTTTATTTTAAAATGGCTGAGATTAAGTGTTTTCTCCAGTATGTTTGTCAAATAATAAATAAGCCTCACAACTTAGTCATAGCAGTTGTGTAGTACCTGAATGACAGTTGAAATAAAGTTTCTAACTCATTTGAGTTAAATTTTAGAAAATAATGTATTAATTTTGGTAATCATTAGAATATTAAACATGTATTATTATGCTTTCCTGAACTCCTACAGAGGCCTAGCATGCTGCTAAATATTTCTTCTTTGACAGTCTTCCATAATCTTTGATAGATGTGAATGTTGGGAGGGCTTGGCAGGTAATGGATGATAATTACTTTTCCTGCACCAACAGTATACCTTTTATAATGTTTCTCATGTAGATTATGGCTAAAATATACTTCACAGGAAGATGATTCAGCATATGAATTTTATTATAAGCAATTCTTATATTTTATTGGTAGAAGATTTAATTCTCATTAAATAATGCAATGAAGATCCACACCCTAAAAGGAAATCCATTGTATTTTCTTGTCAATAATTTCCAAAGTGACTGTTATTTTAAATAAGCTTTATGTTGACATAGGGCTCCTGACCTGTAGGTAGCCTGTGAGCTTTGTGTTGTTTTTCCAGTTGTGATAAAGAATATACTAATATATCCTGTAAATAAAGACCTTTATACTTGCAAAATGGGCTGAAGGTTACATTCTGTTTGTATCCTTTAGAAAGAGAAGGCTAATGCCCTACGGCTATCAAACCAGTAATTGTGGTTTCAGCACCATTGGCTCAAGTTGTCTGCACTAAGTGGCCCAGACTACATTTTGAATTAAGAGATGCAAACAGTTTTATACTATTTCTTCTACACTGGTTGTTTTTTTTTTTTTTTTTTGCATTTTACATTCAGGACTTATAGCCAAATCTAGATTTTCTTTGTAACGAAAACAGCTGAGTTATAGTCTTTCCCTTAAACTAGCCTGGGTTTCTGGACTGATATCATATCAGTTACAAACAGATGCTTGGTATGACAAATTGAATAAAGAACTTGTAACTAGAAAGCATATTCTTACTGCTTATAAGACAGAGGGTTACTTACTTGGCATCTCTCTTAAGAGTTGATTCACTCATAAATTGAGTTTTGTGATCAACATACATACCAAGAAAATAAGTGGATGCTTTTGGCAATTTGGTTTCTAGAAACAAGTTCAGCTATTTGGAGTTGATAGAAATGCTATGTGAAATCTCGCCTTGGAAAAACTGTCTTTTGGATTTTTCCTTTAAATCTTTTGACAGTGAAAGGGGAAGATATATTTGTATATGTGTAGGTGTGATTGGGTGTATATGTCTGTGTGTGTGTGTGTGTGTGTGTGTGTGTGTCTATTCACTTATTCAATCAAGGCTCTGCATTTATAGTTTCTTAACCCAACTCAGGGGGCAACCACTATGGGCCCATGAGACGTTGCATTCAAGTGAGAAGAAAGTAGATAAGAGAAGAAATAAAAAAATGAATACCATTAACCTTAAAAAGCAAATGGGTAGTTGGAGAAAAATTTATTTCCTCCAGATGTGGGTGTCCTAGGATATAAACTTCATTACTCATCATTTTTTTTCCAAGTTACTGAAATTCTGAAAGTAGGACACCAAGGGAGACTTAAGTTACCATACAGCAAGACCACTATTTTAAGAAAAAAGGGAAACGAAATTGTATTTTCCTTCAAATAAGAAGTTTGAAAAGGTGAGGACTTTGTGTACATAGGCTAAAAATCTCCAGAAACATACTTACTTTTTTCTCCTATGTTTTCCCCTGCTGCCTCCCCTTCCTCCTCCTCCTCCTCCTCCTCCTCTTCCTCCACCTCTGGGGGTTGCACGTCATCCTGTGGGTCACAGGCACTAACTGGCGCATTCAGACAGCAGTGGTTGAACCCGCTATCTCGAGGCAGAGTAAAACTTCGAGGCTTGCCCCCATTTCCATTTAGCACTTGCATCCTCTCACTCTCAGCTAAGGGGTATGGCCCGTAGTGATCCTGCAGGTGGCACTTCTGCGTTGGAAGGGTGGACTGCCTCCTGTGCTCCGGGGAGATGGCCGCGGAGTCAGAGAAGACAGAATCCTCCAGGGGCAGAGTCTGAAGATAGTGTAAGCCTGAACTGGTCAGTGGCGTCTCAATTAAATCCTGCCAGGAGCGGCGCTGACTGGCTGTCTTGCGAATGGGGGACACCGCACTGCTCCCAGTTACTTCCTGGCGAAACTCCTCATGGGAAGACTGAGACTGAGAGGTCTCCGTGGAGGAAAGCCGGCTGTGTTTTGCTTCCACATAAGGACTGGCACAACTCATCTGTGGAAAGGAGCCTCTTATTAGTCTCTACCAAAATAACAGACCATTTCTACTGTCAAGTAACACATTTGGTTTTCATCAGGTAATATTTAAGTGGATGAACTCGTACGTAGTCAAGTTAATGACTAGGCCGGTTTGCAGATGTCCAAAGTTAGGCCCCAGCTTACATTTTAAGAGACAGAGACATGGATGTATTGAAATGCTGCTATATCAGGCTCTCATAAAAAATCTGACATATTAATGCAAAATTTTACAATAAAAATATGAGAAAATGTGCTTACATAAGAAATATTCAGCAACTAAAAATATTCCAAAGTTTAAAAATCTCTATACATTTTGAAATCCTGAATAAGTACTGTCCCCAGATTAAAATTTCTGGATTTTATGTAGCTTGGGGGTGAGGACAAAGAGAGAGTCTTTTGGATCCGAGAACAAGTTGCCTGTGAACAGACAGAATGCTTCCTCTTCTTCACAGGGGAATGTCTGCTCCTGTGGGTGCCACAGTAAAACTGTCTTATGGTCTTCTTAATTCTATGGCACCTTCTAGAAGGTTAAAAATGTAGGCAGGATGAGATCATACCATGCTTGGGATTAGCATTAGCTTTGAGCATAGACGCTGCAGGGTACATAAACACAAAAGAAAAAAGGAATAATTTTATCCCTAGAATTTAAAGTTTGAGAATATATGTTATAGCACAAAGCACACCTCAGAAAAAGGACTGGCATCAAGTGAACACTGTCAAATACTTGCAGGTACCCCAAGTGCCTCAAGCCTTTAGCTTTGGGGCTAACATACCAGTCCAGTCTCCTTGCTGACAGGAGGAGCCTGATTTGCTAAATGGGATCATTACAAATGGGGCTGAGGTGGCGGCCAGGACAATGAAGTGAAGGTGCATGCCCCTCCTCCTGGTAAAGGAGAAGTTACTTGGCATCTTCTGTGGGAATTACCTTCCTTCATGTTAATAATAATGTGCATAGTTTCCTCCTCGAAATTCACAAGTTTCTATGTTTAAAGAGTTGTTCAGTGAAGCTGCAGTTTCCCTTTCTTCCTCTTTTATAAATATTTTTAAAGAATTATTCAGATCCTGATGTTTTAGAAAAAGAATGAAAATATTAATTGCTCCCCTGGAGTAATACAGAGGTTGAAATAGGTTGGCTGTTGTCACCTAAATCCAGCTTCCATTTCTTTGTGGAAGACTCTGTCTCAAGACAGGCAAAATTGATTCTTATGGTAATGTGACTATGGAACATATTGTCTAAACTGGAACACTACTGAGACACTCTTGGTAACTCTGATGGGAAATGAGCATAAAGTGGGATAGTCTCAAGCAAACCAGAACAGCTGTTTACCCTATTAAAAGATCAAAGTACAGTCTACAGACAGAGTAATTTACAGAGGTTTAAGAAGTCTGGAGTACCATATAAACATATACATTCAACCAGACTCCATGGCTGTCTAAAAAGATACATGCCAAAACATTCTCAAGACAGATGTAACATTAATTTTTATGACATGCTTCTAAAGGACACAGGAGTGAACTTTATTAGTACAGAATGGTTAAGGTCAATTTACATATCTTTTTCTAAAAACACTTTTTTGTGGTTGATACCTCCATGAAGGCTACTTTGACACAGTATATATTTTTTTAATAAAAATGGACAGATATTTATTCTGCTTGGACTCTGTGGTGACTGTCTACTGATTAAATATTCTATGTATACTTAAAAAATTTTCCTTACTGATTTTAGACCCCTAATTCTCTTTTCCTCTAAGAAACCTGAGGTTTGACATGCAATCCACTACATAGGTTTTTTTTTTTAACACACAAAGGGATGTTTCAGGTCAAAGAATTTGGTGACATACTAAGTATATTCCTGTTGTTAACTTACAGAGGGAGGCCGTGGGTATGTATCATAGGGGGGTGGTGGGCTGTCTTGTTTTGGTGTTGATGGAGTATCTGCTTCTTCTTTGTCGCTCTCACTCCAGTAATCTGAAAATTCACACATGGATACATCACATTTTATTGAATATTTTTAGCCATATTTTTAGGAATATACATTACCATTTAACAAACAAATTTAAATTTCACTTCTATACCACACTCCCCAGCACGCTCCTAGCCCAGGCCCACCAACTTTCATTTTCAATTGGGTTTTGAGGGGAAAGGAAGAGTATAATCACCTAATTCCGACCACCTCCTTTTAAAGAAAATGATTACCTGCAGCTATAATTTTAGAGAATTAAGAAAAAGACACTGCATAAAGCCAAATCAGGTTTAGGGTACTTTAGATTCCAGGTCACATTATTCTGAAGCTTCAATTAATGAACAATATCACACGATGCCTCTTAAAGGTATATCATTTTATCCTAAAGGTGAATACTCAAAGAAAAGCAATATATATATATTGCTGTAGATCTCTACAGATATAAACAGCTTCAAAAATATTCTCTTCTCTGGCTTCAATTCACTGGTTATCTAACAATCACTGTTTCCAGAGTCATGCTGACATGAATCTCTATAACACCATACTCCCACCTCTCCTTGGAAATACATGGCAAAGCCTGATTCTTGCCAAATGCAAAAGGGCAAATCTGTTGATGTGGGCTGCAAGTTCCGAACTTCCAGAACTACTTAAAAGGGTAGCAAATGTAAGCCGCTAGACAATGTGACTTGGCAGACCTCAGATAAAAGGGAAGGGGAAGAATTCTGAGGGACACATACTAGAGTGATTCAAATGCAGCAAAAGAGCCAGTAATCAGAATCTATTCTACTAATATCTTGACTACCCTGTAACTGTTGGGTTTATTCTTTATGTGATTTATAAGAAAAAAACCCAGAAGTATTATCCATATCAATTTCAGATAAGAGAAAAGATATTAAAACAAAAGGTTCCTTATTCTTATGAAAGTTTAAATAAAAAAGAACCATCACAAGGCTTAACTAATATTCAGATGTAGGTGAAAAGTCACAGAACATGTATTTACAGGAATCCCTCTCCACACAGGAATTCCCACTTCATAATATTTTTATATATTTTCCCTGCAGTGCTGATTAATATTAATAAGTTCAGTTAGCATTTATTGAGAAATGACTATACGCTGAATAGAAAGTAATAGAGCCGGGATTTGAACTAAGAAATTGCCTTACCCTAAAGTTCCGAGGGCTAAGTTGCTGGGACTCTTTTGTATAACATAGCAAGAGAGTTTGTTGTGAAGTATACTGATGATCATTTTATCCCCTTACTTCCTCCGCTACAAATCTCTGGCTATTGTGAACAGAAACTCTTCAGCAATGGGGACTGGGAATAAATTGTCCATTATGTTCAGGCCTCAAAACACAAGGACTTGAAAATTCTATTCCTACATTAATTATTCCCTTTAAGTAAAAGATAACCAAGGACTAGTTAATCTAAATTTGATATCTGTTTTTCCCATTGAATCATGCCAGTGACAGTATACCAAGTCTTTCCTCAAATAAGAATGGACATAGCAAACCCTGAACCTAGCAAACACTGGTGGAAAAAGCATGAACTATATCCTCAGGCAGGTGTAGGTTCGATTCTCAGCTAGACAAGTACACTTACTATCTCTGTGCTCTTGTGATGCTTACTTAACTTCTCTGACTTTGTTTTGTCACCTGTAAAAGGGGCCTAATAATAACTGCCTTTCAGAGTTGTATGTGTGTGGGCACTAAATACACCAAATAAAGTAACATATTCAAATGCCTTGTACCTTGAAGCACCCAATCAATATTAGGACCCCTTATCTTCTTGGATGCATTTGTAGTAGCTGCCAGGACAGTCTGACCTAGGTCACACAGGCAATAGATGCCTGGTGTTCATCTTCTCAGATATTAGTTTTTTCTTGTAGCAAGTTCCAGCAATGAAAAGTGAAATCTGGAGCCCTGGGGCCTTGGCTTGGTAGTTTCGCGAGAGCTTAAAATATTACTGGGAAGACACTGCTGGAGGTGAAGGGAATGACAACCCACACACCCAAGCATAGATCACTCTGCTCTTATCCTTCCCACTATTTCCAGGAACTGTGGCACCTGTGCTTAGTTTCTCCTTGATGTTTGCACTGATACCTCCCATCCTCCCTTGTTTTTTTTCTGGGACTACAGGCACGCACCACTGAGCCTGGCTAATTTTTCTATTTTTAGTAGAGAAAGGGTCTTGCTCTTGCTCAGGCTGGTCTTGAACTGCTGAGCTCAAGTGATCCTCCTGCCTTGGCCTCTCAGAGTGCTAGGATTACAGGTGTGAGCCACCACACCTGGCCTAGCTCATTTTTTTTTTTAAATTTTGAAATATTACGGGGGTAAAAATGTTTCTGGTTACACGTATCGATTTTATTATGCTTGAGTCTGGGTGATATCCATCACCCAAATAGGTGTTCATTGTCCCAATAGGTAGGTTTTCACCCATACCCTCATCCCCCCTCCCCTGGCTTGATTTCCACTGAGTTTTACTTCCCTCTGAGCATGTGTGCTCATTGGTTAGTTCCATTTTAATAGCGAGTACAAGTGGTGTTTTTCTATTCTTTAGATATTTCACTTAGGATAATGGTCTCCAGTTCCATCCAAATTGTTGCAAAAGGCCTTAATTCATCTTTCTTCTTGACTGAGTAGTAGTCTATAGTATCCATATACCACATTTTGTTAATACACTCATGAACTGATGGCACTTGGGTTGATTCTACATCTTTGCAATTGTGAATTGTGCTGCAATAAGCATTTGAGTGGAGGTGTCTTTTTGATAAAATGACTTCTTTTCCTTTGGGTAAATATCCAGTAGTGGGATTGCTGGATTGAATAGTTCTTTTAGTACTTTTAGTTCTTTGAGGAATCTCCATACTGTTTTCCATAGAGGTTGTACTAATTTGCAGTCTCTCCAAAAGTATATAAGCATTCTTTTCTCTCTGCATCCATGCCAGCGTCTATTGTTTTTGGACTTTTTAATAAAAACCATTCTAACTGGGGTAAGATGATATCTTACTGTGGGTTGCATTTCCCTGATAATTAATGATGTTAAACATTTTTTCATGTTTCTTGGCCATTAGTCTATCTTCTTTTGAAGAGCGTCTGTTCATGTCTTTTGCCCACTTTTTAAAGAGCTTGTTTTTTCCGTGCTGATTTGCTTGAGTTCTTTGTAGATTCTGGTTATTAGCCCCTTATCAGATGTAGAGCTTGTGAATGAATATTTTCTGTCATACTGGAGGTTGTCTATTTGCTCTGTTGATTATTTCCTTAGCTGTGCAGTAGCCTTTTAATGTAATCAAGTCCCAATTTATTTACTTTTGTTGTTGCTGTGATTGTCACTGGGGTCTTCTTCATAAATTTTTTGCCTAGGCTGGTTTCTAGAAGAGTTTTCCCAACATTTTCTTCTAGAATTCTTATGGTTTCATGCCTTACATTTAAGTTTTTGTCCATCTTGAATTAATTTTTGCAAGTGGTGAGAGATATGGATCCTGTTTCATTCTTCTGTGTGTGGCTATCCAATTTTCCCAGCACCATTTATTGAATAGGGTTTCTTTTCCCCAGTGTATATTGTTGTTTGCTTTGTCAAAGATTAGCTGGCTGTATGTGAATGGTTTTATACCTGGGTTCTCTGTTCTGTTTGATTGTTCTATGTCTCTACTCTTGTGCCAATATCATGCTGTTTTTGTTACTATAGCCTTGTAGTATAGTTTGAAGTCTGGTAATGTGATACCTCCAGATTTGTTCTTTTTGCTCAAGATTGCTTTGGCTATTCAGGCTCTTTTCTGGTTCCACACAAAGCACAGAATTATTTTTCTACATCTGTGAAATATGACATTGGTATTTTGATGGGGATTGCACTGAATCTGTACATCACTTTGGGTAGTATGGACATTTTAACAATGTTGACTCTACCGATCCATGAGTATGATATGTTTTTCCATTTGTTTGTGTTGTCTGCAATTTATTTCCTCAGTGTTTTGTAGTTCTCTTTGTAGAGATCTTTCACCTCCTTGGTTAAGTATATTCCTAGGTATTTTCTTTTCTTTTCTTTGTAGCTATTGTGTGAGGCGAATGTGACAACCACTACACTACAGAAACCACTTCTTTGTAGCTATTGTGAATAGCGCTGAGTCTTTGATTTGACTCTCAGCCTATTATTGGTGTATAGGAATGCTACTGATTTGTGTACAGTGATTTTATATCCTGAGACTTTGCTGAATTTATTTATCAATTCCAGGAGACTCTTGTTGGAATCTTTGGGGTTTTCTAGATAAAAGATTATATCATCAGCACAGAGAAATATTTTGACCTCCTATTTCCCTATTTGGATACCCTTTATTTCTTTCTCTTGCCTGAGTGCTCTGGCTAGGACT
Organism: Indri indri; assembly: GCA_004363605.1. Taxonomy (NCBI): domain Eukaryota; kingdom Metazoa; phylum Chordata; class Mammalia; order Primates; family Indriidae; genus Indri; species Indri indri. The sequence goes on along the minus strand of RJWJ010003810.1, from coordinate 65,254 downwards.
TCCAGCACTATATTGAATAGAAGTGGTGACAGTGGACACCCTTGTCTTGTTCCAGTTCTTAGTGGGAATGCTTTCAACTTTTCACCATTCAGTATGGTGTTGGCTGTGGGTTTGTCATATATGGCTTTTATAATCTTAACATATGTTCCCTCTATGCCTAGTTTGTTGAGGGTTTTTATCATGAAAGGGTGCTAAATTTTGTTAAATGCTTTTTCTGTATCTACTGAGATGATCATATGGTCTTTGTTTTTGCTTCTGTTTATGTGGTGAATCACATTTATTGATTTCTGCATGTTGAACCATGCTTGCATTCCTGGGATGAAGCCCACTTGGTCACGATGAATTATTTTTTTGATGTGCTGTTGAATTCAGTTTGCTAGTATTTTATTGAAAATTTTTGCACGCATATTCCTAAGGGATACTGGCTTCATAGAATGAATTGGGGAAGATGTTATGGAATAATTTCTTGATGTTATGGAATAATTTCTGCAGTAAGGGTACCAGGTATTCTTTGTAGGTCTGGTAAAATTTGGCTTTGAATCCATCTGGTATGGGGTTTTTTTGTTGGAAGATTTTTATTACTGCTTCAATCTCATTGCTTGTTACTGGTCTATTCAGGAGTTCTATTTCTTCCTGATTGAGTCTTGGGAGGTTGTGTGCTTCCATGAATTTGTTCATTTCCTCTACGTTTTTGAGTTTATATGCATAGAGATTTTCATAGTATTCACAAATGATATTTTGTATTTCTGTGGTATGAGTTGTAATATATCCTTTTTCATTTCTGATTGAACTTATTTGGGTCCTTTCTCTTCTATTCCTGGCTAATCTAGCAATAGGTTGATCAATTTTGTTTATCTTTTCAAAGGATCAACTTTTGTTTCATTGATCCTTTGTATTTTTTTTTTTAATTTTTGTTTTCCATTTCGCTTAGTTCTGCTCTGACTTAGTTATTTCTTTCCTTCTGCTGGCTTTTGGTTTGGTTTGCTCTTCCTTTTCTAGTTCCTTGAGATGTGTCATTATATTGTTAATTTGTGACCTTTCTGTCTTTTCCATGTAGGCATTTAAAACTATGAATTTTCCCCTCAATACTGCTTTTGCTGAATCCCATACATTTTGGTAGCTTATGTCCCATTTGTCATTTAGTTCCAGGAATCTTTTGATTTCCATCTTAATTTAATTATTGACTGAATAATTGTTAAGCAGTAGGTTCTTTAATTTCCATGACTTTGTATAGAATTGAGTGTTTCTGTTGGAGTTGATTTCTAGTTTTGTTCCACTGTGGTCTATGAAGATACATGGTACGATTTCTATTTTTTTGAATTTGTTGAGACATGTTTTGTGGTCTAAGATATGATCAATCTTGGAGAATATTCCATGTACTGATGAGAAGAATGTATATTCAGTAGTTTCTGGGTAAAATGTTCTGTAAATATCTGTTAGGCACATTTGTTCTAGAGTCCCACTTAAGCCCAGTGTTTCTTTACTTGTTTTCTGCTTGGATGATCTGTCCAGTTCTGTCAGTGGGGTGTTAAAGTCCCTGGCAATTATAATGTTGCTGTTTATCTCTTTGCTTAGGTCTAGTAGGTTTTGCTTTATGAATCTGGGTGTTCCTGTGTTAGGTGCATAAATATTTGGGATTGTTATGTCTTCTTTCTGAATTCCTCCCTTTACCATTATATAATGACCATCTTTGTCTTTCTTTACTACTATTGATTTAGAGACAATTTAATCTGATATGAGAATGGTTACATATGCCTTCTTTTAGTTTCCATTTGCATGGAATATTCTTTTCCATCCCTTCTGCTTGAGTCTGTTTGAGTCCTTGTAGGTTAGATGTGTTTCCTGGAAACAGTAGATACTTGGAGTGTATTTTTTCATCCATTCTGACAGCCTGTGTCTCTTGAGTGGGGCATTCAGACTGTTCACGTTGATTGATGAACTGATATGGGGGATGCTCTTCTATTCATCCTGTTGGGTAGTACCTTATTGCTTTCTTTTACCTCTTGTGCTACTGCCTTATATGAGCTCTGAGCTGTAGCTTTTGGGTGCTTTTACACTGGTGGGTGTCCACTGTGCTGATCCATGGATAATGCAGTTCCGAGTATTTCCTGCAGGGCAGGTCTGGTCTTGACAAATTTCCTCAGTGTTTGCTTGTCTGGAAAAGTCTTTATTTCTCCTTCATATATGCAACTTAGTTTTGCAGAATACAAAATTCTAGGCTGGCAGTTGTTCTGTTTGAAAAGGTGGAAGATGGGGCCCCAATCCCTCTGGCTTGTAAGGTCTCCATTTAGAAGTCTGCAGTTAGCTGATGGGTTTTCCTTTGTAAGTTACTTGATATTTTCACCTCACAGTTAGCAGGAGTTCCTCTTTTGGGTTGACTTTGGGTAGTCTGATGACTATGTCTCTTGGTGATTGCCTCTTTGCAATTAACCTCCCAGGTGTTCATTGAGTTTCTTGTACCTGGATGTCTAAATCTCTAGCAAGACCAGGGAAGTTTTCCTCAATTAGTCCCTCAAATAGGCTTTCAGCCCCTGTGCATTTTCTTCTTTACTCTCAGGGATGCCTATGATAGTTATATTTGGCCATTTTTCATAATCCCATATTTCTTGTAGGCTTTGTTCATTCCTCTTAATTCTCTCTTCTTCATTTTTGACTGAGTTAATTTAAAAGAGTTGTCTTCAAGCTCTGAGATTCTTTCTTCTGCTTGGTCTCATCTATTCTTAAAACTTTCCACTGTGTTTTGTATTTCCTTAAAAGAATTTTTCATTTTTAGAAGTTCTATTTGTTTTTTCTTAATATGTTGATCTGTTTAGTGAATTTTTCATTCATCTCCTGAATTGTTTTTCTGGTTTCTTTGAGTTGGTTTTTCATTTTCTCTTGGATTTCACTGAGCTTCCTTATAACCCATACTTGGAATTCCTTAACTGTCATTTCACTATTTTCATTTTGGTTGGTATCCATTGCTAGAGAGCTGGTGTTATCTTTTGGGGGTGTCCTTTTGCTCTGATTTTGCATACTTCTGGAGTTCTTTTTCTGATTCCCTCTCATCTGCAACAGTTGTCACTTCTCATTTTTGGATTCTCTTTTGTTTAGATGGGGCTTTCCCCTCACTCATAAGGGAGTATCTGTAGCATATGTTGCGTAAGAAACTTTGGATTTGCCTGTGGGTGCTTTGATGGGGGTCTAAGTTCTAGATGGATGCCTTGGTTATGGATATCCTAAGTATGTGGTGGTTTTTTCAGTTGTTAGTTGTTTGTAGGCTGTAGCAGGGGTGAACGACGTGTGTGGGCAGATTCCCTGTCTCTCTTTGATGAGGGAGGATGGAGGTTTTGAGGTCCTTTCTCTTTCCCCAGCCCTGTGGTCCTAACAGTATGAATTGTATTGGCATGCCTAGTATAATCTCTGAGACAGTAGGTGGTGCTCTTGGGTAAGAATCAACCACACCCTGTACGATTGAGTCAGTTAATGCTTTAAAGGGCTGTGCAAATTGACCTCCCTGTCAGTAGGCGGTGCTTGCTGGAAGGAACAAGGTACATTGTTATTTTTGGGACCTGTGACTGGCTCTAGCCCCTCAGGAGAAGCACTTGAATGCCCCAGATGGTAGGTGGGGCCCTGGAACTTCCAGGTGAGTCCTTATTCACCACGACAGCAGAGGTGAGTGGGGGAGTGAGGCTGGGCAGGGCTGAGTTGGGTGAGCCTGCCCTCAGACTCCACAAAAGCTGGTAAGGTAGCTGTTGCGGGGGGGTGGGGGGTGTCAAAGGTCTGCTCCCAGCCTTCTGGGGAAAGTCGCCAGGGAGGGGCTGAGGTGGCCCCATGTAGCCAGAAAGTCTGCTTGTGGAGGGGGGTGCCATCTGAGATCCATGATCTTGCTTAGAGTGGGTTTCACTCTTCTCTCTCCTCCCCTGTGCTGTGGTTTCTCTTTGGTGTCTGTTAGCAGGCAGGATCTCAAACTAGCTGAGCTCCCCAGCAATGGTGCTGTGGGCTTCCCTGTCCAAGATCCTGCCCTGGGCTGAGAGCTCAGCTTTCCTGTGTGGGGGAGGGGTGCTCTGTGAGTGTGCTGTGGCTGGAACCCCCACTGAACTCTCTTTTCAGTTCTGCTCATATGGGCTCCCTCTCCTCTTGAGATTCGTTCACAAATCTCCCCTCCGTGCCCCTGAGCAATGTGATTGAGTCTTGGGGGTACAGGATCTGGCCTGTGGCACTGTCCCCGGCTCCCTGAAGATCAATCCCTGACCCTGCCAGGGAGAAGCCTTCTGGTCCCAAGTTGCCTATGGGGTGCTCAAGCAGGTTTGACGTCCCTCTGCTTCAGGGTGTGCCCTGCTCTGATGGAGCAGCCAGGCAGACAGCACTGGGGAGTGCTGGTCAGCAGGGAGCTCAGGGTCCGAGCACCCCCTAGTTCCTCTGCAGAGGAAAGGTTTGAACCCTTCTCTCTGTTGAAGTTCCAATAGAGGGGAAGCAGCAGCTTCTGAGAGCCCTGGCTCAAGCATCTCTCTTGGTAGCCATGGGTGGGAGAGGGTAAAGGGAGGAAAAGAGTCTGAGTGGAAGAAAGCTAGCACTCTAGTTGTCTCTGTCCCTTTCCAGAAGGCAGCCTGCCCAGAATGTCCAGGCTCTGGGGTCACGCAGATCCCTCCAGACCTATTGGCTTCCTGTGGCTCCTACAGTCTGGGCAGGAGTTGGGAAATATTTGTGTGGGAACGAGCAAGATGAAAACTGAGGGGCTGAAGTTCCCGTGGGGTGGACAAAGGTGCATGGTGGTTGGAGAAGCCATGTTGGCTCAGGTCTGTCATGATGGGAAGTGACCCAAGGGGGCTGGCAGCCTGGTGCTTTGTCCTCAAGAAGCTCCAAGTTCCCGGCAGCAGCAGCTTTTGGGCTCGTGAGGATAGAAAGGCTCTTCAGCAGCTTGGGAGCCTGCTGACTGCCAGAGGTGCGAGGGAGGGAGAAACAAACCACTCCACCTATCCTTTTCACTGGACCCCAAGCCTGTCGGGGGTTGACCTCTGCCAACATCTTGTTACTTCTTGTCCTGCTCTGCAACTTCTTCCTGTGGAATCTCTGGTAGGTTCCAGCACTTTTGCCTTGGAATTACACCTGATCTATGATTGTTTGTTTTTTCTTTTTCATCTAAAACTTTTCCTTGTTTCTGAGATGATCTGGCAGCTGGTGTCTCTAGTCAGCCATCTTCTCCACCCCTTTGCACTGATACCTTGAGGACTCAAGGAGCCAATACCTCAAGTGGTCCTTATTAGCACACTGAGAAGGAGAATGATTATCATTTTATCAAGGGCTCTATAGTTTTCATTACAAGTGACAGAGTTTGGAGGTTCTCTCTCTACTCCCTCCTCCCCACCAGCTAAATTAGGAAGAATTTTAATCCTATTCTTTGATGTAATTTTTAGTTTATTACAAAGCACCATCAATCTAAAGTTTTCTTGGGTTGCCTAAGAAAAGGCTGAAATACCACTTACAAATTAACTTTTTTTTCTTACACTAAGCTATGTGTCTTTGAGATGGTAATTCTAGAGAAGAGACTACAGAGAAAATTTAGTTTGGCTTTTTTTGGTTTGTGTGGAAAATTAGAGGTACACTGTTGCTCAGAGGCTGAAACTAGTCTGATTTTTATTCTAAGAGCAAATTAATTAATTTTTCTTAGTTCTCTCTATAGTCCCAAAGAAATGGATATTTTTAATGTCTCTTGGGGAGGGGGGATAAAGTGGGGATGGTTAATGGGTACAAAAATACAGTTAGATAGTTAGAATAAACAATATTTGATAGCACAACAAAGTGACTATAATCAGCAATGATATACAATTTTGTAAGTAACCATGAATAAACAGTACCATCACTAGGAGAGGAAAACGTCCACTTCACTTTCTCATGTTGACACAAAAGGATAATTGGGAAAAAATTGACGTTTTCATTTAGAACTATCAAAGAAATACAATATATTTCATTCATTTTTATGTGATTAAAGCTTCACAAAGACCTTATATATGACTGAAAATAATGTGTTATGAATGTCTGTTTTGAAGCTGGAAAAAAGAATGATCAGTACACAATTAGCCAAATTGTTATCTTGGCTTAATTTACTGCAACCCTATTTTCTCTAAGTATAACAATGAAAGAGAATATTGAATATTGAAAGAGAACCCCACATCTTTTACCCTTCTGCAATTAAAGACAACAATGCACTAAACTTTTACTTAAGTCAATGAAAGAGTCACTTCCAAGCTGCACTGGGTATTTAAATAGAAACAGTGTTTGGCTGCCATTCCTTTGCATCTTGGTGAAATACTCCCAATCCTCAAAGAGCTATATTTTGTATGAAGCTTAACTTGAATATTGAGAATGGTACTCAGGAGATGTTAAATCACTCTACAGAAGTATGGAATGAACATGTGCATCTAATAGTTTTCTATACAGAATACCATGAGACCTAATCATGTGGAAGGTAGGAAGTCTAATATGTTCCCGACCCACATTAAAGTACCTGAGGAATGTACACCTCTATGTAGAAATCGAAATTATTTCAGAGATTCTGATTGCACTGAATTGTAACTATTAGCCTCTGCCTATGATTTTCTACCACACTCCAGTAGACACTAACATATATACTCACATGATAGACCATGGCAGCATGAATCCACAGAATAAATACTTTTTGGAACCTGCATTTGCATTATAACTTACCAGTTCTTTCATCCGTAATGAAATTTGGTTATATAATACCAAGTACAAAGGAAATTTACTAAAATCAAGACCAAGCTCAGCTTCAAAGTAATGCCAAGTGATAAAATACAGAAGCCTGAAAATCTAAGCTTCCTTATTCATGTAAACTGACTTTTTTCAAAGATTCATTTTCCTATCAGTACATTGCCCACACTTTTAACTCTTATATCTTAAATCAGAAAAAAATCTATAAGCACTTTAAAAGAACTGTTTTATGCCTTTTAAAGAGATGTGAAAAGGAAGACTTACTTTTTCTAGTACTCTTGTCACAAATTTAGCCCTATGAATAACACTGAGGCACGAAGGTGGGGAATAAACTTATAACCATTAAGAAATGTGTCTTAATAACTGGTCTGACACTTCATAATCTTTGTTGAGATTTGCCTATGCACACTGATTTGATGGAGATGGCTTCCATAATATTTGTAGAATTATCCATGCTGCTCCCACTAGGGATGTTGTAGTTACTTCCTTGAGTCCACACCCTTCCCATCCTGCAAGAACCAGTTCAGAAAATAGAGCCAATATGATGCCTTTCCCTATTCTCCTCCTGGAAGGACTCTCTCTAGCCTCATTCCCATGAAACTTGATTTGTACTTTACTACGTTTCACTTTCTACATTGTGTTAAGAGTATCTTATCTACCAGAATGCAGTGTAAGGATGGGTGCCTAGTTCAACTTTACATAACTAGAGTGCTAATTGAAAGCCTTACACAGAAGCACTTTATATTGAATAAAATGGCTTCTCTCCCTCTCTACCACCAACTTTACATCAGGCTCACTGACCACTTTCTCCAGCAAGCATTTCCTCATTTGACTCCATCTCCTTTGCAGGATTTTTAAAAAAATTTTGCATCCACTCCACAAATTTTTTTTATCAGGTGCATACTGTGTGAAAATTAGTAATCATTTGCTTTTATGTTGTTCTGGAATTTTTCTAAAGTAATTTCAAGTATGCATTTTTGAGGTCCTCAATAAGATGATATATTCCCACTGGCCAAAACCATGTTTTCCTATTTTTTTGGAGATCTTCCTGCCCTATCTCCTCACCCTAAACCAATCTACCAATCCCCATTCCCTTACTCCATGACCCAAACCAAGGGTTGATAAATCTCAGCCTGCCCACTCTGTGTGTTTTTACATGGCCTATGGACCACGAATGGTTTTTACATTTTAAATGGGCTAAAAACATGAAAAGATTATTGTTTGAAGTATGAAAAATGATATAAAATTCAAATCTCAGTAGCCATGATCATACATGTGTCTATGGCTGCTTTCATACCATAACAGCAGAGTTGTATGGCTGCGACAGAGAGTCTATGTCCTGCAAAAACCCAACATATTATTTGGCTCTTTAAAGTTTACTGACCTCTGACTAAACATTTGCTGACATGTTGGTTTTGGGATCTGGTTGTCTTCTTTAGACCTCTATAACTTTAGTCTTTATATGTTTTTAAAAAGTTTTGGCTGAGATTTTACTCTAAGAGGAAACAAAGTTTTTAGAATTTCCACATCAACAAACTGTTTATGCCCACTGGAGACACAACTCCAGTTGGGTTTGTATGTGTGTTAATCTATGGAATTCTTTTAACTTGAAGTCTCAAATAATTTCAAAAAATATGCTTCCAAGGGATGTACAACAAACATTCTTTGGGAAATGGGAAGTCACCTCATAATGGTGACCACAGCTTTTCTTCTTAAGATTTCAATTCTACATCATGACACTGTGTTTTATAAATCTGAGGTCAATATCAAGGCAAATTTCATAAGATCACAGAGTTACATAGTAACAGAGCTGAAGAATATAACCCAATGAAAAAGAAAGGATCATTCATTTGATCTCTTTGCATAAAAGGCCACTTAAATGTCTATGGGACTGCTAAATAGAAAAAACAACTCACTGTACCAAGGACCTGGACTTGGGTCAGCATTATAGGCTTTTTCATTTTTAAGATTTTGTTTTTCCCATAGGAAATAGATGGAAGGAGAGGGAAACAAACAAGAGAGAACTCCACATCAGCTGCTGCAAAACTTTAGAGAGTTCAGTCCCTATCTGTTACTAAACCTTACCTATAAGATGCCATGGCCTAGAATTCAAAGTGCCCAGAAGAGAAATAATCACAAATTAATGTGTGCATTTTCTCTCAAGTGGCAGCAGTGAATCACTGTATAAGATAATGGCAAGAAACAAAAATTATAACATAATTGTGAAAAAAATATATTTCTTTACCTTGTTCTTGCTTAATCCTCTCTCTTTCTGCATATCCCGCAGTCAGCATATTAATTCTGTTAAGCCACCTGAAAAAAATATTGAAATCGATAACATTGCAACTCAATTTCTTATACTTCATTTCCTAGAAATATGTATTTTAAGATGTCTAAGAATATATGGAATAATCCTACATATAAGATGTGCTCTTTGCTACTCTTAATACGTGGAATCTTCAATGAGCTATAATTTGCGGTAGTATAAATTGCTCCCACACTAAAGATGTCATTTCAGTAGAAAAGTCTTGGGCAAAGCTGTTAATATCTCTAACATAAAGTGTTTTGAGATGATCAAAGCTGTATTAATTCTGTTTCTCCAAATGTAGAGGCACTCCAAGTATTCCTATTGTTCTGTTTCTTCAGGACAAATACTCCTTTAGAGATATTTAAACAATATCAAGGTTAATTTATCCTGATGAGGGAGAAAAGTTATGGACCTTGCCTGTCAAAATAATAGTTTAATTATGAAATAATTGTTTTGATTAAGCTCATTCAAGTTTAATGATCTACTAGGAAATGCATCTCGGGAGTACTTCAGAAACTTGTCTCTACAAGGATATGAGGTTTTCCAAAGACCCAATGAGTGTATACAGTTTTAACCTCTGTATAAATACTGAAAATGTATTTTCATGAATAGGAAGTTAACGATATATCTTAGTTTTTCTTCCCTCTTTCAATAGTGTTGCTATTGCCAACGTAGGGACTATCTGAAGCAAAACACAGTTTCGGTCTCTTTCTTTTGTCCAACCAGGGCTCTCCCTGTGTTCATTATTCCAACTATTTGCACTGTATCAGATTATCAAATCATTATATCTTTAAACAACATCACAATCTTCCATTGGTCAATTCTGAGCCATGATCCATATACTTTCCCAAATCAGAAACTGAGAAAAAACTCACCTTTAAAACTAGCTTGGGTAAGTATAGTTAACGTTGTTAAATTGTGAAATAATCTGATCTAGATAGATTTTTAAGAAAAACTTGTATTCAAGACCTTTTTCTCCTAAAATCTTATCTCTCTTGTCAAGTGTAAGATGTCATTCTTTGAAGTGACTCATATATTTCATCATTTATGCCAAGTGGTATTAACTATGCATCAGATACTCAGAATATCTTGAAAAGGGAGGAAAGTTGTGTCTTTAATAGACAAATCCCATCTATGGAAATTTGAGCATTAATTTTAGAATAAGTCACTTAAAGCTCAACTTTATTTTAGCAAAACCTACAATGTAATTATCACCTCAAGTGTATTTGGGAAGGGAAGAAGGGATTGGAGTAGGAATGGAATAAAGAAATGGAATAAAGATTGTCAAGTGAATTTAGTAGCATGGTATACACATACACACTGTCTAGAAAATTATAAACTATAAGTCAAGAAGTCAACTTCTTGACAAATAACCTTTTAAAAATGACTCTAATCATTAGTAAAAGGTCAAAATTAAAATCTAATCTTTAGTTCATTTGTAGTGAGAAAGGGGTTGAATTTGTACTATAAGGCAAATCTTACCATTCCTGGGAAAAAGATTGACCTGGTACTTTTTGGGTAAAAATGATGATAATACCATTAAAGGAAAACTTATTATTGAATTTTAATACGGTGCTTTGTATTTACTACTTTAAGAAATATCAGTGAAATTTCATTTCGTCAGAAGTCTACAGTGAACATTCTAATGAGATGTCCAGAACTGGCACAGAATAATTCGTTGAGAGAGAAATAGGAGTAAGAACCATGAGAAAAATGTATAAATAATAATTACCAAATAGAAATTGGTGAGTCATTACAATTACTAGGACATATTGTACAGATGTGGTAAGGAATGTATAGGCCAAACAAATTCAGTAGTATAAGCCTTCAGAATACTTTAGAAATATGACGTTTTGCTTTTTCCCCCCCAGATTTCACACAGACCAGAAAAAGATTATTTTTTAATGTTTTGATGCTCATTTCTGATAGAACAGATGGATGGTAGTGGGGTGCTCAGAAATGCTTTTGCAGTTTGCCTCACAATCAAACTTATAGCTGCTCAAAAACAGAAGGTGAGATTTTAATATATTCTATGTGTGTGTGTATATATGTACACATATGTGAGTGTACGTGCGTACTCAGATTTCATAGAAGAAAATTAAATTTGTGGATTACTTTTTAACTCCAATTACTAGGTCTTATCACCACTGACATCATTTTTTTTAATTAGGAAAAGAAAAATATATTTCTCTGTACCATGGTGTATTTTCATAAAAAGTAGATATGATGTTTAAAATATTATGTAATAATCAGATAAAGCATATATCTACTACAATTACTTTTATAAATATATCATCTCTTGAAGACCTAGGTACATGCTGTTAAAACATTACATATAGAACAAACCAAAACCCAGATCATCTTGCTATTATGTAACAACCAGGTAACTGAACAAAAGCTGTAGGTGGGTGCTTCTCCCTGTCATTAATTTTCTGTGAATATTTTTAGCACTGACTCTTCTCCTCTTCTATTAACAAGTAATTTTAAAAAAATCTGCCTATTGAAAGTAGACATTAGGAATAGGACTATTAAAAAAAGAAAAACGCAAAGCAAAACAATAAAAATCCATTATAATTAAATTTAAAAAACGATTCAGTTATTTTGGAACAATTTAATTCTGAAAGTTGTAGTACACAATGGCAAGCCTTAATAAACAGCACTTTTAAATATATAATGTGAAGATGACATTTTTGATCAGGTTCATTTTTTTTCTTTGACCCACTGCTTAGAAAAAGCAACAAAATAAACCATATGGGTTTGGTTTAGCTTTTGTGATATATGGAACCAGATATATCCAGAGGAGTATTAGGGAAGAGCAGTAACATCAGCATCCTTTTGAAGCTATTGCTAACATGGGGTGGGGAATGGAGGCCAAGAAGGGTTTTACAGTTTATAAAAATGCGTTTTTAAACAGACAATTTTTAAGCTTAAGAAGACTCCAATTAGCATGTATCAAGAATGATTAAATTGAGTTAATTTTTAGTGGTGACTGGGTTCTAGTGCATCCATTTTGTAAGATAGGATATGCTCATGCATGCCGCTTATTTTCAGTTTGGTCATGATGTAAATAAACCCTTTATGTTTATCTCAAGGGTATTGAGCTTAATGTGATAAAATGGATAGTAACTAGAACAGAATTATAAAATAATTAAAACACAAAATACAGGACCGCACCCCTTCCCCTCCATGTGCATGTGAATAAACATTTTCCTTTTGAGAACAAGGAGAAAAAGCTCTCCAAATTCTGATTGCCTAGTGTGAAATTTCAAGAATGGTAAGTTACATAAATCAAGAGAAAATTATGAAAACTTCATGAAAGTTTCAGTTCCTTTATTAATAATAAAAGATTTAATCAAATGTTCTCAACACTTTCTTTGCCATTTCCTTGCATTTACATCCTTGCTTTAGAAAAGCGATGCTTGTACTCTGGAGTTTCAAAGAACAAAATTACTTATAGAAGCACATTAAGCGTTCACTTAGTGTGTTCAAGCACATTTACGCAGCTACACAATTTTGTGCTTAAAAATACCTGGATACAATTGTTTTAGAGACACACAAAGAAAGGTAAATGGGGTAAGAACCTAAAGTATATGAAAACTATATATTGACAGCAAACACTTATATAGCACTTGTAATTTAGCAGGCACTGTTCTAGGCCCTTTATGTGTGCTTATTTACTCCTTACAAAAGGCCTACTGATAAGGATGGTTATTATTCTTATTTTAATAAAGGGTCAATAACCCAGCATAGAGAGGTTAAGTTTCTTTTCCATCTCATAGCTAGTCAGTGGTAGAGCTGGGATGGTTATAATCCTCACCCATCTATTTTTATTGTATAGATGGACAATAATAGGAATGAAGGGGTCAAGTTCTTTGTCCAAGGTTACAATGCTAGTAAGTGGTAGAGCTGTTAGACAGTCTGGTTCCAAAGTCCATGCTCCTGACCACTGTGCTATTGCTGTTTCTCCCTAATTGTAGGCAGGTTATATATGCAATACGCACAGGCTGTTTAAGTTATAGAAAGGAGAACATTCTGAATCTTAAACCCAGTTTCTATGATTCTAGAAAAGGAATAGGGGAAAGGAAAAAAAAAAGAAAGCACAAAACTCATAATAGCTAAAGCAGAAACACAAAGCAGAAATCTGGTAGATGATGGGAAAAAAATAGATACATAGGTTTTCCCTGAGCCGCCACAGAGCTATCAGCTGGCTGTATGGCTGTATGGTCCTGTCAAGTGATAGATAAAAGGTGACAGAAAGAAATACTGACTTTGTTTAGGCCTGAATTATTGAGATAGATACTCTGTCAAAAATAATTAGCACTAGAAAAAGTCAGTTTCTCTGGACATCTTTTTCTCCATCTGAGAATTTTAAGACATATTCTTGAAATAAACTTAAAAAATCCTTTTGTGGTAGATTTTTTGGGGCCTGTATATGGATCTGGTAAACTTGAAAAATAGTTAAGTTTATTTTGACTTTTACGATGCTGTTCTTTAAAATTAGGTATGCCTGCATAGAGCCATAGCTGGGTCCATTTCATTTTAGACTGATTGATTTTCTTAGTATTACTATAGAAAACTTAGAATTCTAGGCCTAACTGATCTCTGCATGCTTTGAAATTTAAGTAATACTTTACCTGTTCATATCATCAAGATGTTCAGCAGCAAAATAAAAGCTTTTGATTTTAGGATGACAGGCTTTGAATGCACTGCGAAAGGAAACAAAGTACATTTACTTTATTACAAATTGGGAAATAAGTTCGAATCAAATAATTTTTGTGGGTAAAATTGCCTCAATATCTAACCTGAGTTCATATATATAATGCTTCTACCATGATGACAGAAATCAGTAAAACTTCAATTTTCTGGCTATAAAACTGCTCTTCTATTACCTCAATTTGAAAGCATTAGATGAGCAAACTATAATTTAAAAGCTTGATTTAAAAAAAAAAAAAAGAAAAACCCTTTCCCTTCTCTCGCTCTCCCCAAATAAAATCAACTTACTATTTCTTGCGGCATTCACTGGCTCGATCAATTTTGAATTCAGGCAGGCTGATGAATCCTTCTGCTTTTTCATCCTAAAGAGGCAATACTCTTATTTAGGCTATTGTATGCAAAGGTTTGAAGCTAAGGATACTGTATAAGCATGCCTTACATACCCATAATAATAAATCTGTTCATTTAATTCCTCAAATCTGAAATTTTAGAGATAAGAATTCCACTCTTACCTGTTGTAGTCCATCAAATGAAGGTATATCTTGAACACTTAGAATACTAGTAATTAAAATATGTACAGAACTTTTAAAAAGTCCTTTTTATATTAAAATGAGGATAGAAAATTCTTTAATTCTCAAAGTAAAATATATTCGATAAGTTATTTTCTGGTCAGAAAATGTATATACACTTTTATAACATAAAATAACTGTAGTCCACATGTGTAATTCACAATTTTCTATTATTTTAATGGTCAGATGTAAAATATAAGGACGTCTATGGATCCAACTTCCCTACAGCAAATCTCTTATCAAAGCTGAATTAATTTTTTTCTAATTGTATCACAATTATTTTGTGTATTCAAGAGTTTACAAATGAAACAGGTCAACTTGATTTTCAAATATCTGGTTGGGGTACATACTATATAAAGGTCATTTTTCACCTGGAAAATGGAATAAAATCCTCCTCTCTCTAATGCTGGATGGAAAAATAAGAGAATTACCCAAAATCTTACTTTAGATATACGTCATCCCAACTAAGCTAAGACTATCTTTGGCTAAACCCTTTAATGGTTGTGCCCCTTCTCCTGCTTATGACCAAGCTCCTCAGATTTGTACTATCTCAAACTTTTATTTGATCTGTGCTATACCAGTCCATAGCTCCTCATGTATTAAAATCAAGTGAGATCATATCCTCATTCACTACCTCAAAGAAAAAAAAAAGATTCTCAATTCTTTTCGAATGTGTGTGCATATGATTTATTTCAATGCTAAGCTTCTATGCAAGACTTAAAAATTTGGTGATACTAATAGTGATTGAAATGTGTGTTATAAAAAGGAGTATTAAATTTTTCCAATATTTGAATATTTTTTCTCCTAATCTTGGAGTAAAGACAATATTTTCAAATCCTTTTCTCGACTTTAATTTCTATGTTATGTTACTTTTGATGTCCTTAACTACACAATTTTAAATATTTTTGGGGTAGTTATTATCTCCCCATAATGAAGTCATGAGGAATTTTTACATTTCTCCTAAAAAAAATCACACTAAGGCATTTCTTACAATGTATACTATAGAATCATTCATTCATCTCTCACAAGACTAACACAGCAACAACAACTTGCTGATTGAAACTTAGTTCAATAAACAGAGGTCACAGTTTTTCATCACTAAAACTTTGAAAGATACAATGTAATCTAGTATATAGCAGAAAAATCTACAGGTGACCTTACAATAAAGAGAAACATGGAGATACTATATCTTGACAACACATGATTGGCATATAAAAAGTATTTAATATATTATCTGTTAAGTGAAATATAGATAAAATTATGATGTTTACTATATTTAAAATAAAACACACTTAGTGAAATAGAGGATATCTTAGGTAATTGTGTGATTGCCACAAAAATGTCAAAAGTAGAGAAAACAATCAAATCTTTTTATACGGGTAATATAAGACATTTCTGTTAAGTAGCAAAATATTTATTCAAGATTTTAGAAATGAAATAAGAGGTTCATTTGAAAAATATTACTAACAGTGTATGTTTATTGAGCACAGTATGTACCAGGCATTGATTCATTTCATTCATATGATAGCCCAGCAAGATAAGCATTATTATTACTCCCATTTTGCAGATGAAGAAACTGAGGCATAGTAACTCAGGTGGTGTGATTCGTAAGTCTACCATTTTAAACATAACGTAACATAAAATAATATAACATAACAGCCTGTCTAGGGAACACAAAGTTCTCTAGATACCATGTGTTATAATCATAGACATAGCAATGTTGTTAAATTATATTTCAACCATCTTCAAATGGAAATTGATGAATGTCTTAACATAATAGTATTTGTATAAGACTATTCAGGTAGCACACGCCATTAAACCATGCACATTTTTTGATAAAATAAGGTCACAGTAGAAATCATTGTTAAAAAATACTAACAAAGTGCAGGATGACCTAGTCTACTAGTTCATTTTTTAAGAAAAACTGAAATAACTTCAGGTGATATTAATTTACTTAAATTGCTAAAGGGCTTCTTCCCACCCCCCCGAAAAAAACCCAAGCAGAAAAAAATGTAAAACTTTGAACGAAAGAAAGACATTTTAAATCCATATCAAATTTCCATGTATAATCCTTTTAGTTAAGCTATTGCTTGAAATAACTTGGTGTTTTTAGTTAAATATATAGAATTTTACTATACTTTGTGCTTCAGACATGTTGCTACATTAGAATAATTGAGACTATCTTTCTAGAACCCCAAAATGCAATTATTTTAAGAGGGTGGATTGAAAAATAACTAGCAGAAGTCTCTTGAATTGTCCTAAGGTAATTATATGATTTTAAAATATAAGTCTCAAAACAGTGATTCATTTGATTAAAGACAGAATGGATGAGACAACAAAACATGCTTTCTCTTACCTCCTCATTAATATACCAGTATAGGGATGCATCCTTTAGGACAAACCAGTATTTCTTCCATTTCTGTGAAAAATAACTCTTTGCATCTTTCTTTTTCCAAAGCCAGCCCTCACAGTCACCACGGCCAAGATCTTTGCAAGAAATTCGTCTTTTGCTCTTGCCAGCTATAGGACCTAAAGATAACAGTGGGTAGAAATGCTCTTTCGATTTTGTAAAAGGTATGAAGGTAGAAGATTAATCTACTGATCCCCAACATAAGTCTGGGTACTTAACAACTTTAAAAATTCTTATTTTCACATTGTATTAGAAAAACATGAAAATATTTAATATTTACCCTCCACATAAATGACACACAATTTAATCTGAAATGTGTAATCCTAGTCTCAAAATTTTTTGAGACCAGTGGTGTAAAAGGTACCTTGTATTATAACTGAAGTGAGAAGTAGCTTGTGTTGGCAGCTCTTGCACTAGGAGGTTGTGCTCTTCCAAACCACACTGGGCTCAGGCAAGAGGGGATGAGTGAAGTGTGCTATTGATTATCCAAGTGCAAAATAAGCAGATAAAGATTTAATTTCCTTTTCTTACCTTTGTTTTTCTTCTTTGATTTGTGCTGCAGAGAGGACTGCTGAAATGTCTGAAATCAAAGATAGGAAAGACTGTTATCTGATACTCAGAGTGCAATCTGGAGCACCAGCATGCTACACAGAACTTTCAAGAGCTCAATGAAGACTCTAAACCTGCATCAGAGAAAGTATTCTCTTTTTCCAAAGCCTCAAATCAAATTCATATATATTTTGTCACTTAACTTTCTAATCTCCTGGGAAACAGGAGAGGATATTATATTTACCCTTATTTTGTAGGTAGAGAAACCAGGGCACAAAGCACTTGTAAAACTAAGGGCTTTTACACACACACACACACACACACCTTTGTACCTTTCTTAGGTGTTTATTGTGCTTTCTTAGACAATATCTCATTTGATTCTCACAAAATCCTATGAAGTAGATAAGCAAATATGACCATCCCTTGTTCCCTTGAAGTTTGTTCTATTACATTAGCCATGATCCCCTACTGATCTCCTACTCTTTTAGTCCTTAAATATTTCAGCACTTGGATCAATATTTTCTTCTCATGTCTACTTCTGTCACTATTGTTGGTGACTAATCTTCATATAGATGATGTCAACACCTTGCCTCCCCAGTCTCTCATCTCCAGTGATCTTTATTTTCCCACTCCTCAGTTACTCACCTCCATGACTATATGTCTGATATCTTAAGCATATTCTAGCCACTGTCTCTAAGACCTGTGATTTACATAGTCCAATACCCTCATGCCACCACTTTTTTAAAAATCTTCATTGAGGCATCCAATTCATTGACCT
Organism: Indri indri; assembly: GCA_004363605.1. NCBI lineage: Eukaryota > Metazoa > Chordata > Mammalia > Primates > Indriidae > Indri > Indri indri. The sequence goes on along the minus strand of RJWJ010003810.1, from coordinate 47,216 downwards.
TACTGCCCTCTTGTGCCTGTATTTCTCTCCTTCCACTTGGTTTCCATGGGATGTCATTATAATCATTCCCTTGAACCATGTTCCCTGTACCATACCTGCCTGGCTAAACATCCATCCCAGTTAAACCCACCTGTCTGTTCACTTCATGAGAAGTACCTGAACAGCTTAACATGTCTAGAGAAAAACCAACAACTATATTGACTTATCTAGCTTTAAATTAATGACTATAAATCACCGGCTCCAGTCAAATAGCCTACTAAGCTAGGCTGTTCACTGGTGTAATAAGATTAATTATGTTCCCATGATTAGCTAGCTAACAGGGATGAGAGACAGCATGTATGCTTTTAATTCACAGATATTCCTTCAAAATGAATTTTAGGTAACAGATTCTTCTTTTTCTTTATAAAGATATATAAGTAAGGGGCAACTGGATTTTGCTTACATAAAATCTGGTGGTCTTTTAAAATACTAAATTCGTATTTTGTGACACTATTATCTTTGTTCATTAAATAACATTCTACTTACATAATTTTTTGTTCTATACATGATTTATATAAGTCTAATGAATATAATATTATGAATGGGTACCAGTCCTAAAGATAAGGGTCAGATAATTGGCTGACATATAGTATATCTTAGAAATAATCACCCAAGTGTCGAAGCAATATACATATGTATGTATGTATGTGGTGTGTGTCTGTACACATATATATGGATATATATGTATATGTATGTATGCACATATCAAACTTTGCAGCATCCACAGTTACAGGAATTCACAAATTTTGAGAGAAAGCATAAAAGATAAAACCCATTATGCTGGGTTGAATTTCTTTTTTTTTTTTTTTGAGACAGAGTCTTGCTCTGTTGCCCAGGCTAGAATGCCATGGTGTCAGCCTAGCTCACAGCAACCTCAGACTCCTGGGCTCAAGTGATCCTTCTGCCTCAGCCTCCCAAGTAGCTGGGACTACAGGCATGCGCCACCATGCCCGGCTAATTTTTTTATATACATATATTTTTTTAGTTGTCCAGATCATTTCTTTCTATTTTTTAGTAGAGACGGGGTCTCCTCTTGCTCAGGCTGGTCTCGAATTCCTGACCTTGAGCGATCCACCCACCTTGGCCTCCCAGAGTGCTAGGATTACAGGTCTGAGCCACCGTGACCAGCCTCGGTTGAATTTCTTGAGTGCACTTTGCTTCAAAATAATAACTCAAATAATAACTCAGGCTAGTGTGCTTAAGTATAGTTAATTTACATATAGTTATTTTCCCTAAATTGTTTCACTGTAAAATTACTGATTGTTTTTTTCCTTTTGTGCTTCCACAAGTAATCATTACAGTTTTACAGCTCATTATTTTGAAAAATGACAAAGATGGAGGTGGTTTGTTTTTAGAAAGCTACATGGATAACAGGCAGCTTGAAAGAATTGGGTTATATAATGTACCTCATATGCTTTTTGCATGCTATCCTTAGAACCCGAAGGTCTACTTGAGTAATGCACACAGAAACACGTCTTATGCTCTCCAGGTTTTCTTTTTAACAATATTATTTTCTTTCCCTATAAATATATTTTCATAAAGATCATGATTACAGAGTATAATCCATGTATACATTGTTGAAATCTGAGAACTCCTAGGCACTCATCATAGATTTATCCATCATTCAAAGAAGCAAAGCCTTAGATGTCTTTTGTAGATATTATAAATATTAAAACAGAGTTCTCTTAAGAGAAATTTCATTATTTTTCCAAGTAACTTGGTATTTTCTAAAATGAAAAATTTAATTGACATATATGCTTTTGAAGGTAATGAGGAAACCCATTAAAACTCTACAATTAAGTCTCTGTGCAGAAAAGAGTTAATATAGCAGGCCTGAGGCTGCTATCTCAGAAGGGCCTATTTACAGGGTTGGTCCTTAGTTGGCATCTGGGAACTTGGCTGGTAAACAGTTCCCTATAAGGATATGAAGCTTCCCTAAATGATAAGACTGTTTTGCCTACCTGGGGCACTGAATATCTCCTTTCCTTCTGGGAATCTGGAATTTTGGTAGTTGCTAGGCAGAGGATGCCTATGTGACCAATTCAAGAAAATCCTCAGGTGTTGCGTCTCTAATGGGCTTCCCTGGGCAGAAACACTGCACATGTGTGACTGCATTTTTGCTGCTGGGGGGAGAGTGTGCTCTGTGTGACCTATAAAGGGAGAGAGCGAGCACAGGAAGCCTACATACAGATTTCTCTAGACACCACAGGTGTCTTTTTTCTTTACTGATCTGGTTATATATCCTTGCTGTGTCACAGGAATAAATATCAGCTGTAAGTTCAACTATATATTGAGTACTATGAGTTCTTCTAGCAAATCACTGAACATTTGGGTGGTCTTGGGGACCTCTGAAACAGGCTTGTATGCAAAAAGATCCCTTACAAACTTATATTAGCAACTGTTCATTATTCATACATATAAATAAGCTCCTGACAGTGAAAGATTCCTCATGTCAACAGCAACAGTGTTATTAAGCATCCTTGAGGTACAAATTTATGACCCTGTATAGTCTTTTCTAATAGCACTGATGGAATTATTCTCAGTGACAGAAATTTAATTGGTACCGTTTTTTCAGTTTTAAGGATATTATACAAAATTTAATAAGGGCAAGACATTAAGGACAGACATATGACTATAATGGATAACACAAGTGATCATATAAGGTGCTACAACAACTAAAAAAAAAAGAGGCCTGGAATCTTTGCATTCATGATGGTAAATGTATCTTACGAGGGTGAAAATTCATAATATATCTCATTTCTATATGTTTCACATTAGCTTTTGATCACCTTTCTTCCAGGTTTATGCTCAAGTAAGTATATCCTTTAGAAGTTCTTTCACAGCAGTCTGTGAGTGGCAAACTACTCTAGTTTATGTCTGAAAATCCTTCACTCCTAAATAACAGCTTGGCTGGACATAGAATTCTGAGTTGAAAATGATTTTCCCTCAAAAATTTGAATACATTATTTTCTTTTGGCATCTCTTTTTTCTTTTAAGACATCTAGAACTACTCTATCGTTTATTTGTTGTAATCTGCCTTTAGTCTCTCTGTAACTTTTAAAATATTTGTCTCTATATCCCTAATATTCTGCAGTTTCACTATAGTGTGTCTAGGTTATAAGTTATCTTACTTAATCCTATTTGGCATTCTTTGTGTTGCACTGAAAAGTGTTACTCAATTCTGAAAATTCTCAGGCATTATCTCTTCAAATCGTCTTCTTTAGTAGCCCGTCTTTTTTTTTCCCTCTAGATATATGTTGGTGCCTCTCAATGTATCTTCCATATCTTTCATATTTTTTATTCTTTCATATTTCTGCAATGCTCTTCAGGCGAATTCATTCTACTGTCTTCCAATATCCTAATTCTCCAATTGTATCTAAATTTATCTTATCTATAGAGTGTTTATTTCGCTGGCTATATTTTACATTTTCATGATATATCCCTTGTCCTTGATCTTCCTGTTTTTATTTCAAAATTTATTTTAAGGACTTTGGTGAAGTTCTCATAATTTGCATTTATGAGGAAAGAATCCCTTGACTGTTTAGTTCGTTGCCTTTTTAAAAAGTATTAATTTTCTTTAGATGCTTTGGAATTTTCGCTTGAGTGTTAGGTTCTTCCTGAAAGGAAGCTTCTTTTTGCACTCATCCCTCCCCGTCTAAAAGCTATGCTGTTTTTTGCCTCCATTCCTTGGGTACTTTCAAACACTAAGCAGGCCTTTTAGTGGTGGAATAGGTTGCTGTCCTATCCATGCAGTCCAGGTAGGAGAGGCTTGGCCCATGGTTCTGAGTATACTTCTGTCTTTATTCCCTGTTGACACCCAGCAATTCAGTTTTATACAAGTTCTAGCTCTGGTCAGTGGTTGTATCTTTATTTGACCTCCTTACTCATCCACGAGGAAGTTCTGCTTTCCTTCCCAGTTGGTTTCACTCAGTGAGTCAATCTTTAGGTTCCCAACACAGCTGAGGTCCATTTGTTCTCTGCTACTCATTAGAGAAGACCCCTAGCCATCTCCACCTCTTTCTGGACTCAGAGCCTAACAGATATGTGGCTTTAGCTCTCAATTGTCACTGAGCATTTTTGTTCTTTCTTCTGGTTCCTGGAGATTAGATCTCATTTTTTACCATGAGCATCTTTTTTTTTTTTTAAATTGCTAGGTGTTTGGGATAGGGTGACTGTGAGGGTGTGTGAGCTTATAATGCTTATGGACCACCAAAAATTGATTCCTTTTGTAAGCATTTTTTTTTTTTGAGACAGGGTCTCACTCTGTTGCCCGGGCTAGAGTGCTGTGGTGTCAGCCTAGCTCACAGCAACCTCAAATTCCTGGGCTCAAGTGATCCTACTGCCTCAGCCTCGTGAGTAGCTGGGACTATAGGCATGCACCACCATGCCTGGCTAATTTTTTATATATCTTTTTTTTTAGTTGTCCAGCTAATTCCTTTCTATTTTTTTGGTAGAGACGGGGTCTCACTCTTGCTCAGGCTGATCTCGAACTCCTGAGCGCAAGCGATCCTCCTGCCTCGGCCTCCCAGAGTGCTAGGATTACAGGCGTGAGCCACGATGCCCTGCCCTTTTGTAAGCATTTTTGAAGGTCAATTCTCTTAAAAACTGTATCTTCAACTTATTGCCTAAACCATCGTTTATTAAAATCTTTCCAATGCTTTCACTAGCACTTTCTGTTTAACATCTGGGTGAAAAAAGGTTCTTTGAATTTTTTAAGAATGTTCTATAAACTCTAATACATTTACTTATGAATTCATATCACTAGCTCGGACTTCCTGACTGAGCTAAAGGCTGTCTAACTCAACAGATTGAACATGTACAAACCTTAGCTCATGACATCTACCACTTGCCAACCAAATCCCCTTGTATCCTAGTCTTCTATACCTTAGTAGAAGGTAATTCCATTGTTTCTTCCCTAGTGGCTCAGGTACAAAATCTTAGAGTCAACTTTAACACTTTTCTTTCTCTTACACCCCATAGCCAATCCATCAGCAAGTTTTATCAGCTCTGTCTTCAAAATGTGTTTACAGTATGACTTTTTCTCACTACCTCTATTACTACCACCCTGGTCTAAGCCACCATTATCTCTCACTCGGATTACTGATACCTTCTCACTATTCTCCCTGTTTCTGCTCTTACCCCCTCTAATTTTAATACAAGAGCCAGAGTGATCCTGTTAAAATATGATTTGAATCATGTCATTCCTATATGCAAAACTCATCCATAGTTTCTCATCTCACTCTGAGTAAATATCATATCCTTTCGATGTCCTTGAAAGCCCTACATGATCCATTCCCCTGTTACCTTTGGCTACTGTTCTTCCTTGCTAATTTTGTTCTAGCTACACTTACTGTTACTAGATTATGCCAAATATAGTCCCATCTCAGAGTCTTACCCTGGTTGTTTCTTCTGTCTGGAATGTTCTTTAGCTAGATAGTGTCGTAGCTCATTCCCTTACCTCCTTCTGGTCATTACTCAAATGCTTCCTTTTTAGGAAATTCTTCCCAGGCTTCCCTATCTATAATTGTTAACCCATTGCCCTCAACACTTCTGGTTCGCCTTCTCTGCTTTTCTTCTCTCCTTAATATTTAGCATTATATAAAGAACTTATATTCCTCCTTTATTACCTGGACTTCCCACCAAATATAAACTCCACTAAAGAAGGACAATTCTGTTTTATGTATTGCTTTGTCCCCTGCCTAGAACAGGGTCTAGCACAGAGTAGGTGCTCAATAAATATTGGTTGAGTGAATGAATGTTGAACAAACCATTGGCAAAGAGCACAGGATATAATCTTAATTAGCTGATAATTTTAACCTGAAGAAGTTCACTAATGTATGTATATTACTGAAAGTTCTGTTGTTTAATAGGCCATTCCTCTTGGTAGATAAAAGTTCCTTTTTATCCAATCTCCTTTAGCATTACTTGCACTGAGATTATCTTAGTGCATTTAACAGTTTAAGTATAAATTCAAGATATGGCTGGCAAAAGTACATTAAATCTGTGTCAAAAGATATTTATGCAAATAATTATATGATGAATTATGAATGGATATGTTGAAATCATAATTCTATCCATAAAAATAGAATGTGCTAAAATAAAAGGCCATTATGAAAGTATTGTTGATCCTCTTAACCATGGTGATGCATGCAATAGTATTCTGTTTGGCTATAAAAGATCTTTTTCAGACACTAGTCTGAAAAGACCATTTGTCTTTCATTTTGTCCACAGATGTTCTGTTCAAACTTCATTCCCCCCTCTTTTGAATGGGGAAGTGTGGGGGGAGGGTAATTTGGGTCATTCTTATCCTGAAATTTTCAGAAGCACTTATTTTAATTGTGGAAAAAAAATGACAGTTTCTGTGTTACATTTTGAAAACTCAGCTACTATTAAATTCTTCTCAAGTTGTAAATTGCCACACTTATGGAAAAAAATTGTAATCAAAATACTCTCTTGTTGCAGTATAGCAACTTCCTCTTACTGTAATTTTCTGCAAAGTTCCAAGATTTCTTCAGTGACTAGTCAAATCAATAGCTTATTTCTTACACATAAGAAGATGCTTAGTAATTTGAAACACTTGGGATAAATGATAGCTGCTTCTATATATTTAATTTTTTAATAAACAATTTTAAGTATTTCACAAAGAAAAATGTTTTCTCTTACTTTCTAATTATTGTATGTAGGCAGAAAAAAGGCTAAATATGAACAAGTGGGGTAAGATGTTAAGGGAACTAAATATTAAGTCAAGAAATCTTCGATTTACAAGAAATACCAGCATATAACTTAAGTCTGCTGTTGGTGGTGGTGGCCTTGCCCATTCTTATACATCAAAGAAAATCTTGGAGCCAAGCAGGGTGAGGGAGGTGGCACTGCACACACACTAGGTCTTTTAGTACAACGTGATGAGGTAGCTCTGGATTCTATCAGTACAGTCAACCTGAATTTTTATGGACTGAAAATGGCTCTATACTCACTCAAAAATAAACTGATAAATTAGCAGTCAAATAAGAACAAAAAGGGGGTAACTGGGAGGAATCTAGAGAAGGTCAAACCACTTAGGCAGGGCAGAGTCAGTATTTCATCAAAAGAATGTCATGCAGTATCCCATTATGTGAGTCCCCCTTTTCCTATACAGTGGTAAGGTAGGAGGAAGGGGAGGGATTAGTTGGTGAATATTTGGGAAGGCTAACAAGAATCATCACCCTTGGGAAATAAGAACTGTCATTCTTAGATCATCATAATCACTTGTCGAGAGCTTATTATGTGGCAGGCACAGTATTAGGCACTTTATATACGTTATCAATTTTAATCTTTACAATAAATACGTAAAGTGGTTGTCATTGACCCCATTTTAAGGAAGAAGAAACGGAGACATAGAATGCGTAAACAACTTGCTCGGGATTACACAGGTGGGTGTAGTGTCAAAATTCAAACTCAGGTCTGTTAACCCCAAAACCTGTGCTCCTAACTACTAGGTGCACTACTGTGTCCCAAGTAAGTGTTCTGTAGTCATAGTAACGATGGGAGAGAGAAGAAAAAATGCTTCTGACATGAAGATATCCATTTTTTAAAACCTCCTATGACATGTGATGCAAGTACATTTCTATGTGAGAAGAAAGAATTCTACAAAACTGAAGTTAGTAAGGATAACACTTTCATATTAATGGAGATAATTCAAACCAGCAACATCTTACCAATCTCTAATTTTCATGCTTTGTAATTTTCTTTTTAATTAGCAAGTTGTATTGCTCTGTGGGTTAGAAAAGATGATTTGCAGGGTTTTTTTTTGGCAACCACTTATAATATCTTCATGAGAGGAAGGCTCATGTTAAGATCTTAATTTTGCAAATGAGACAGAAATCAAGGTGCAGAAAGGTTATAAGGCTCAGCTGAGGTAGATAAGGATGGCATTGCAATCACATTTTATTCTAAACTTACTAACAGTGTTAACTGAACTTGGCACAATTAAAAAACCTGGGTTAATACTGCTGAGGAAATGATGGATCCAAATAAGGCAAGCCTGCCTTTCCACTAATTCTTTACACAGGAAGAATCTCTTAAAGCTGCTTCATTGTGTTATGCAATTTCTCACCTGATACACTCCTGATTATTTTGCAATGCTTTGAAACTACTTGGCTCACTTTCCTAAGGTGTGGTTTTTACCTACTGCATTAGTTTCTATGAAGGCAGAAACCATCTGCTTACATCACCACTCTATATTCAGCTCCTAGCATAGTACCTGGCACATAATTATCTGTTGAAAGCGCGAATCGAATAGTCGCTGACCACCTGTATGTGTGGGACACTGAGGTATGGCATCTCATATGTAATCTGTCAGGACATCCTGTCCACTTACCTTCAAAACATATTGAGAGTCCAACTCCTCACCACTTCCACTTTAGCACCCAGACTTAAGCCACCCTCATCTCTCACTTGAATTGACCAGATTCTATCTTATCTCCCTGCTGCCAACACTTACCCCTGGTCCCTTCAGTCTATTCTCGACACGCCAGCTGGAATGATACACTTAGAATGTTTATTTTCAGCAAGAATGGTATGTACGGTACCAGGAGCAAGACTGTGGTAGGAATCAGGAGACCTGACTTCCAGCTCTCCATATTTCAGTCCATATTCCAGCTCTACGACTGTGGTCAAGTCACTGAACTACTCTTGACCTCGACTTCCTCATCTGCAAGATAAGGGACTTGGACCAGATGCTCTCAGAATGTGTCATAGGCACTAACTTTACATGATCCTCATTTAAAAATGAAAAAACCAGCTAATTAGTTACCAATGTAGATCTAATTATTGATGTTTTAGAAATTATGTATATCTGTAATCAGTGTCAGTCTTAACACTGAATGCTAGATCACTCATTGAAAAGCACTTAGTTTATGTTTGAGTTCCACCGTGTATGGAAATAATCTATCACCAGCCATATTAGATACAGCTATTTTTGGGTACCTGATTGATGTGTACAATTAACATAGATTTTGCACTTGAAAGAGAGGCAGAAAGTTCTAACAGATGAAAAGCAGAATTAGGGCAGCTCCTGCTCCTGACACTTCTTTCTGTTTGACAGAAACTGTCAACATCTGGGTGTCAGAGAAATCAGGGTAAGCTAGCCTGTCTTTTGTGACAAAGAATTGTTTATGACCACAAAAAATGGAGAGAACCAGATTTGCTACCTGCAGGCTACTGAATCACAAGGAAGTAAGTTACATGTAAAAGAGATAAGAGAAATAAATAATATAAAAAGAATCACCTATAATAGAGAATGCACAAAACCTAAAAATCTCAAATGAAGTCACTATTATGGTATGGTGATTTTGTCAGCAATGATGTGACTGAATTATAATTATGGAAAAACTTTTCTGGCTATTAACTTAATGGTTTTATTTGAAAAATAATCTGAAATTAACTTTCTCTGGTTCCCTTTGTTTTTAGGTTTTCTCTGATATACTGTACATATTTCTCATCATGGAATTTTTGCTTTGCCAATGTAATTTGTTGCAAGAATGCTAGTTTTTACCTATATATCTTTATGATATTAAGAGCGTGTTTATGTCAAATTCTTATTCTGAGAATTTTGCTCTTATGTAATAGACAAGCTCTCCAAGACAACTACTTCAAATGTTTCCACATCTGCTGGTTTTGGTGGAGTTTTCTTGATCTAGAGACTTTTTTTTTTTGTAACAAATATTTTTCAAAGAGAATACCAGACAAAAATGAAAGTTAAGTTTAAAAAGTCTGAATAGTCACTACATGCAATTCATTTTATAATAAAATAATTGAGAGATATAATCCACACTCTTCCTTATCTTTCATACTAAGCCATATAGTAAGACATGATTTTAAGACTAAAAAGCAAAATTGGTTTTATCCAACAGCAGGGAAAAAGAACCTGATGGGAAGATTTTTTTTTTTTTTTTTACATTTCTGTGTTTGCAGCAGGAATCAAATCATCATTATGCTGTCAACTTAGATGACATTTTCACAGTCCTCTCTGCAGTGCTACACTCACTTCATAAAACTGGGTAAGAGAAAGAAAGCAACTTATGCAACTCAGATGTGAAAAATTAGATTTCTGGAGGGCCCAATGTTTGTCGCAACTTCTCCAGAACTGGTTACCTCAACTGCACCTAGATTAAGTTTTGCTTGTTCTCAGTCCACTGATGAGGAAATTTTGGGTGCCTCATTTATGCATTACCATAGTGCCAGACACTGTATCAGATACTTTACATACATTGTTACCACAGGGAGTGAAAGCTTTTACCCAATTATAAAAATATATATGGGGAGGTGTTCACAAAGGAATAGAAAATACAGTATCCCCAAATAGTTTATAGCAAATGAAGTGCATTTCATATGGCTATTTCTTATAATAGCCATATAATAAAAATTGAGCATATGATGCTAAAATGCAATTAATTGAAGGAGATTCAACATTTGGCTAGGATAATACAGCCTTCTGGTATTCTTCATCAGAGTATGTGAAGAAATTTTTTAAAGAACTGTCTAATATTTTATTAAGTAGAAACCTCTTTAGGTAAATTAGGTAAATTTAGGTAAATTAGACATTTAATCATAGTTACTAACTTATATTAGTCATCTTTTGATTTAAGATAGATAAAAGACAACTTGAAGTTACATTTTCCAATATATGCTTTGGGAAATTAAGTAAGTAGGTAGTGGGGATGGTACTTTCATAGAAGTGGGCTACACTCTTGAGTCTACTCCAGATTTATGATAATTTAGGATTTTTATCTTACCACTGAACCTCATACATACTGTCACCAGAGAAATTTTCAAAGCAGGTTTTATCTGAGGCACTGATAGTGGCTACAGAGAAGGAAACCTCTGTTTGGTAGCTTCCTACTGCATCAATTTAGCTAAGCTGAAAGGAGCTATGTATTTTAGAATCCCCTTCTCCATATGGTTCTAGATTAGGGCTGGCCGCAACATAAATTTGTGTCAATTTTGGAGACTACAAGTGAAGCAGCAGCCCTTATGTGCTGAAGGCACAGGGTGTCAGTCACTGCTGCGGCTCACACATGTTGTTACTTTTCTGCTGGCTTGCTTTGTCGGTGTGGGTCAGCCGCCAGCTCTGCGCCTCCTCCAGCTCCCATCAGATCTCCTCCTTCAGCTCCTCTCAGTACCGGACCAGGAGCTTGTGAGTCTCCATGGTGAAGGGTACCAGCTTCACTGTTGAAGTTGGAGGCAGCGCTCCAGTTTGTGCTCATGGGTGCTAGTTTGTCCTATTCTCCCTCACTTCGTGTCCAGATTTTCTTTTTTTTTTTTTCCTACCCAACCACTGGCTCTGCTGAGACATCTTCACCAGCTCCTCAACTAAGCCCTTCATTCCACGTCACTTAGTGATGCTGCTTCCCTGATTGAAGCCTAAATGATACACTCATTAATGCCCAAAGGGAATGTATAATATTTTAGTTGTAGAAGGCTTGCTGATTTGCTCATCAGGATGTAAATTCCCTTAAATGCAAATGAACTAATTCTTTTTCTATATGGAGTTAAGAATAGTCACTATGTGCCCAGCACAGTGGAAAGAACTTTATATACATTATATGATTTAATTCTAAAAAAAACGGGTAAAGTAAGTATTATTATCCTCTTTTTACTGATGAGAAACTGAGGTTCAGAAACGTGTCTAGGTTCTTACAGCTGACTTAAAGCTCATGTTTTAGAACTACAACATTATCCTTGGCCACCTGAATTTTAGAAAAGGCAATTCTCTTATGTTGAACCCTTTTACCCAGAGACCGTCAGACACAAGAACCATTGTCTCTTGGGACCACTCCAGATTTATGATAATAAAAGAAAACATGGGATGACAACTTATTCTGTTTACTCTGGCAGGAAAGTTTGCATTAATTAATCTAAAACCAGTCGCACATAAAGAACAGGGGTTGAAACACTGATCTATTTCTCACTATTCTAGATTGCTTTGGATTCAAGTCTATTAGGATCCTGTTCCTGGATTACCCTAGTATTTGTAGAGAGGTTAAGAGACAAATTTAGCAATATCATTTAGAACTAAGATTCTAGGTTGAGTTCATGTACTTTGACCCATTGAAAATTGCTGTTAGAGTCAAAGCCAATGAAAAGTCAGTCCATAAAGGCTGTGAACACTTTACCACAGTTCTTGGAAAATTTATCTTCAAGAAACTAGAAGGTAACAGTAGTCAATAATTGTGACTTAATATAGCTTATTAAGAGGAAATTTTGGATAAGATTTGGGTCTATATAGCAAATCATTAAACCTATAGTTTTATGGAATTAGAGAGTGCTGAAACCATCAAGGGGGTAATATATTTTAGGAGTTGAGTGAAAATAACTTGGTACAGGTTATGGCCCTAAAATCAGAAAAGACTTTAAAGATTTCTAGGAGCAAGATAATTTTACCTGTAGTTTTATCAAACTTGAAATGCTTGATTAAATGAGTTATAATGGCAAGGTAATGTGAGTAGGGTGACCACCGGATCAGAAAAGGCCTATAGCCCAAAAAATTTGAGGAAGTTTTCTGAGGCTATAAAGCCATGAGATACACATTTATAACATAAAAGAGAACAGGGCTTCTTTAAGCTCTCTGATCAAAGCTACTAAAGGCAGGTATGTCCCCGAATAGTTTGTAATTATTAACCTTAGCAAACAAGCCAAGGGCCTCTCATTGAAATTTACGTTTTATGTTTTTCTAAAGGCAACAAGGAATTTGTAGTAAGATTTAATTTAATAAATTTAAACTTAATAAATTCCTAATTCAATTCTTCTGTATCCTGTTTTGTATGGTGCCTCACTAATTCAGCCAGATTTTGTCTTTTGCTTCCTGACGGTCATTATCTAACCAGGAACTAGCAGAATGAAGCCCACATTTGTTCAAACATGAAGCCGAAAAGACTGGCTTCAGTTTATCAATAATATGTTTTATATATATTATTATTATTATACAAATATGTTTTACACATATTTATACATATTATATGTATTATAGTAAGAGCAGAAATCTCTCTTAAGAGAGTGTATTAGTGAACTTTTTAATACTCAATTTTTAAACCTTAAAAATCAATGAAAACATTTCTGAACATTTAAACAATATTTTCAAAATTAATAAAATTTATGAATTTAATCAGCCTCTTAGGAATTCCATTAAGTCACAAGTCTTATACATCAAATCTTTTACAGGCTTCCAACACTTTAAAAGCACCACAGAACATAATAATAAAACCAAAATAGGTTACTCCTACACTCAACCAATATAAAAATATCAGTACTCTGGGCTTGGTTCTTTTTTAGCATTTCTGTATTTATATTTTGGAAGTCTTTCAATGGTTAATTAAATTTCTTTAACAGTTACAGAACTATTCAGATTATATACTTCATCTTGGGTGAGTTTTGGTAGTTTGTGGTTTTTGAGGAATTGGTCCATTTCATCTAAACTAATAAACTTATGTGCATAGAGGTGTTTGTAGTATTTCCTTAGTATTCTTTTAATGTCTATGAGGTTTGTAGTAATATCCTCTCTTTTATTCTTGATATTGATAATTCGAATCGTATCTTTTTTTCCTTTATCAGTCTTGCTAGATATTCAATTTTTAAAAAATGTTCAACAAAAATCCCATAGCTTTTGGGTTGATTTTCTCTGTTGTTTTTCTGTTTCTGTTTTCCTTGATTCTGCTCTTATGTCTTCTTTCTGCTTATTTTTTTTATTATTCTTTTTCTAATTTCTTGAGGTGGGAGCTGAGATTATTAATACCTTTCTCCTTTTCTGATGTAAGAATTTAGTGCTATAAATTTTCCTCTAAGCATTTGTTGTGTGTTTATTTTCATTCAGTTCAATTTTCCTTAGGACTTCCTCTTTTATCTATGGATTATTTAGAAATATGTTAATTTCCAAGTGGTTGGAGATTTACTTACGTTTTTGTTACTGATTTCTAGTTTGTTTCCATTAAGATCAGAGAACAAACTTTGTATTATTTCAGTTCTTTTAAAATTAAGGCTTGTTTTATGACCCAAGATATTGTCCATCCTGATGAATGTCCCATGCATGCTTGAAAAGAATGTGTATTCTGCTATTGTTGGATGTCTGTTAGATACCACTGGTGGATAGTCATTCAGTACTTCTATATCTTTGCTGATGTTTTGTTTAGTGGCTCTAGTAATTACTGAGAGAGGGACGTTGAAGTCTCCAACCTTAATTGTAGATTTGTCAATCTATCTTTTCAGTTCTGTTGGATTTTGCTTCTAGTATTTGAATCTCTATTGTTTCATGCATACACATTTAAAATTGTTATGTCTTCTTAGTGAATTGACCCTCTTTGTGCTTGTTGTAGTGGAGGACCCTCTTCATGCTTTTCACCTTGAGAACAGGCAGGTTTTGTTAAAATGTTTCTGTCTTGTTGGGCCACCCTTTTCCTGGTGCATTGGCTAAAGAGAGCAGGCTTTTCTTGGGGCTATATTTTGTCTGTGCCTATTGACATTTGCAGGTTGCAGGCTTTCTTAGCACCTAGGCCAGGGTATACAGGAAGCAAGAAAAAAAGTCCGGGAACTAATAATTAGATTGTTTCTGAGGTCAGGAGGTCCCTAGCCTGTCTGCCTTCTTTTTTCCCAACTTACAGAGTCTTCTAGTAGGTGAGTAAATGTATATTATTCCATTTTTTTGGTTGTGACTAGTAGGAAAAAACATGAAACGTGTGCACTCCATATTGTCTGAAACTAAAAGTTTGTATTTGTGAATCTTTAAACCCCCAAAGAGTATTTCTATCCTTAATCCCCTAGTCTAGCCAGTTCAATTAGAAGTATACCAGTTCGTGGTGAATGAAAAAATCGCAAGAGGGGTGTTGATAGTTTATTTGTTTAAAAAAAAAACACACAAAAAACCTTCCAAAATATGGAAGCCCAAAGAACTGCTAGTATAAATGAGTTAGGAAATACAAGTGAATTTTCATCTCATACTTCTTCATGGACTAGCATTCAACAAAACCCTTTCGTATTTATAAACAAGTAAAGTCAAGATTTCTTCTTCTTAAACTATGTATCTGTGTCTAAGGCAGTGGGTCTCAAAACAGTTTTTGATTGTGGCCCCCTAAGACAGGCTGATAGACCCCTTGGCAAGGAAGTCATCTCTGAGCTAAAATACACTAACTCACCTACCAGAAGACTCTGAAATGTGGGACAAAAAGGGCGGACAGGCTAGGGACCTCCAGATCCCTGGGGGTCCATCCCTCTATCCTTACTTTCCAGTGGGAAAAAAATAACTAGGTGATATCAATAGACTATTACTCTGTAAGTATTGTTGGGTATGGATGATTTACAGTATTATTCTTAGAAAATTGTATGTAAATATGAATTATTAAATACTAGAGGGCAAAACAAGCAACCTAAAAGAAACCAAATTGACAGTGATGCAGTCTAATGATAACTTATAATGAAAAAGATCTACAACTAAAATTATAGGTAATTTAAAAAAATCCTGATGATGTATCATCATAGCATTCCTTCTGAAAACCATGGAAATCCAAATCATCTACACTTGTGTTTAGGCAGTAAGAACATAACTGCATTGTCAGGGCTGCATCGATACTAGGCTTATCAGAACAATACTAAATTAGAATATTCAATAAACTCTACTAATGAATTATTTTGATTATTCAATTTGTAACCTTTCAAAATCATTTAGTAGGTTGTTAGTAAGAAATATCTAGTCATTAGTGAAAATAAAAGTCTGTGAAGTTGTCTGTTATTTGCCCATAAGAATCAAAGAAAGGACTGCCTGCCATTTCTGGGTCAGATCTCAGCTATCAGAGCCCTTTGCCAAGGATGGCCAATACTTTGAGAATCGCTGCTCTAGGGAAGTGGCCCACCGGGAAACACTTTTCATAGTCCACCGTTACCACCTAGGGCATTGCCAGTGCTACTATGAAACTCTCTACAAATGATCAAGTCATCCATAGGAATGAGAGAATATACACGAAACGCACACAATAATATTTATGATGGCTATCTAACAGGTCTGCATCTATCTCGGTGAGGAGAAACATCAAGTCAAACTGTGCTATGGCTGTCTTCTGGGTGAATAAAGTCAAAATGGAGAGAAATTGGCTGTTATAAACAAATATTAGCTCAGAGATGGCTTCCTTGCCACTAAAATTAACTGCCCTCTTATTTTAATTACTTTTATCCTCAAACAATGCAGCTAAGTCAGGCAGCTATTAGATAAACTAACCTCTATAACTGGAGATAAATGTAATTATGAATGTTTATATGATGATAAGATAGCAGATTTTCCATCTTTGTGATAATAATACTGTCTTCCCTAACAGGTTATAAAATCTTTGTGAACAGAAATGGCTTTATTCATCTAAAGATGTGAATTTTGGAGTCAGACTTCTTAAATTCATTTCTCAATTCTGCTACTTTCTAGCTTTATAAGGTAAAGTCTGTGTTTTCAGTTCTGCAAAATAGAAATAATAATGATAATACCAACTTCATAGAGTCATGTTGAAGATTTGATGAGATAATGTATATAGGTTCTTAGCACAGGAGCTTAATAAGTAATCAGTAAAAGTTAGTAGTAGTAGTAGCGGTGGCAATATTATTATAGACATACCTTGTTTTACAGCACTTTGCATTACTGCATTTTGCAGATATTGTGCTTTTTACAAATTTAAGGTTTGTGACAATCCTGTGTCCAACAAGTCTATTGCAGCCATTTTTCCAATAGCATGTGCTTACTTCATATGTGTCTGCGTCACATTTTGGTAATTCTTGTCATAGTTCAAACTTTTTCATTATTCTTACATTTGTTATGATGATGTGTGATCAGTGATCCTTAATGTTATTATTGTAATTGTTTGGGGGCTCCAAGAACCATGCCCATATAAGATAGTAAACTTAATAAATGTTATGTATGTTCTGACTGCTTCACTGACTGGCCATTCCCTGTCTCTCTCCCTTTCCTCAGGCTTCCCTACTCCCTGAGACACAATATTGAAATTAGGCCTCTAAGTGTTCAAGTGAAAGGAAGAGTCATGTGTCTCTCACTTTAAATAAAAAGCTAGAAATGATTAAGCTTAGTGAGGAAGGCATGTTGAAAGCTGAGATAGGCCAAAAGCTAGGCCTCTTGTGTCAAGCAATTAGCCAAGTAGTGAATGTAAATAAAAAGTTCTTGAAGGAAATGAAAATTCTACTCCAATGAACAAATGAATGATAAGAAAGCAAAACAGCCTTATTGCTGATACAGAGAAAGTTTTAGTGGTCTGGATAGAAGATCAAACCAGCCACAACATTCCCTTACGACAAAGCCTAATCCAGAGCAAGGCCCTCACTCTCTTCAATTCTATGAAAGCTGAGAGAGGTGAGGAAGCTGCAGAAGAAAAGTTTGAAGCTAGCAGAGGTTGGTCCATGAGGTTTATAGAAACAAGCCATCTCTATAACAGAAAAGTGCAAGGTGAAGCAGCAAGTCCTGGTATAGAAGCTAAAGTAAGTTATCCAGCAAACTTACCTAAGATCACTGATGAAGGTGGCTACACTAAACAACAGATTTTCAGTGTAGATGAGATAGCCTTATAGTGGAAGAAGATGCCACCTAGGACTTTCATAGCTAGAGAGGAAAAGTCAATGCTTGGCTTCAAAGATTCAAAGGACAGGCTGACTCTCTTTTTAGGGGCTAACACAACTAGTGACTTTAACTTGAAGCCAATGCTCATTTACCATTCCAGAAATTCTAGGGCCCTTAAGAATTATACTAAATCTACTCTGCCTGTGCTCTATAAATGGAACAACAAAGGCTGGATATAGCACATCTATTTATAGCACGGTTTACTGAATATTTTAAGCCCACTGTTGAGACCTACTGCTCAGAAAAAAACAGATTCCTTTCAAAATATTACTGTCATTGACAATGCACCTGGTCACCCAAGAACTCTGATGGAGATGTACAAGGAGATAGATGTTGTTTTCATGTCTGTTAGTATAACAACCATTCTGTAGCCCATGGATCAGGAATAATTTTAATTTTCAAGTCTTATTATTTAAGAAATCCGTTTTGTAAGTCTACAGTTGCCATAGATAGTGATTCCTCTGATGGAGCTGGGCAAAGTAAATTGAAAACCTCTGGAAAGGATTTACTATTCTAGATGCCATTAAGAACATTTGTGATTCATGCAAGGAGGTCAAAATATCAACATTATGAGGAGTTTTGGAAGAAGTTGATTCCAACCCTCATGGATGACTTTGAGGGGTTCAAGACTTCAGTGGAGAAAGTAACTGCAGATATGGTGGAAACAGCAAGAGAACTAGAATTAGAAGTGGACCCCAAAGATGTGACTGAATTTCTGCAATCTCATGATCAAATGTGAATGGGTGAGGAGTTGCTTCTTATGGATGACTAAAAAGAAAGTGGTTTCTTCAAGTGGAATCTACCTCTGGTGAAAACGCTGTGAACATTGTTGAAACAACAAAGGATTCAGAATATTCCATAAACTTGTTTGATAAAGCAGCACCAGGGTTTGAGAGGACTGGTTCCAATTTTGAAAGACGTTCTACTATAGGTACAATGGTATCAAACAGCATTGCATGCCCCAGAGAAATCTTTTGTGAAAGGAAGTCAATCAATGCAGCAAACTTCACTGTCGTCTTATTTTAAGAAACTGCTACAACCACCCCAACATTCAGCAACCACCATCCTGATCAGTCAGCAGTCATCCCCAACCAGCAAAAAGATTACAACTTGCTGAAGGATCAGATGATCATTCGTATTTTTTAGCAATAAAGTATTTTTAATTAAGGTATACTTTAATACATTGTTTTTTAGACATAATGCTACTGCACACTTAATAGACTACCTTATAGGGTAGTTGTAACTTTTATATGCACTGGGAAACCAAAAAATTTGTGTGACTTGTTTTATTGTGATACTCATTTTACTGTGGTAGCCTGGAATTGAACCTGCAATATCTCTGAGATATGCCTGTATTAGTCTTTGTATATTACAGTGCATTCAGACTGGGCCTTACACATGGTTGCCAATACTATAATTGTTAAGTTTCTGCTAAATTATGCTATTTTTTGAAGGGCGATATAGTATGCTTACTAAGAGTCAGACTGCTGACATTGAAATCCCAGCTCTACCACGTAACTACCTACTTAATCCATGTGCCTGAGCTGCCCAGTCTGCAAAATGGGGATAACACCAGCAACTTCCTCACAGGGTTGTTACAAGGATTAAATAAGCTAATGTTTGTAAAGTACTCAGAATAGTGTATTTCATATGTTTATTCGTTAAATTTAAAGTAAAAAATGTTTCAACAGCTCTCTACCTCTGTCCTCCCTCCATCACAAAAAAATCCTCACAAATTGACCAAAATGACTAAAAGTACTGATTGGAAATAAAACAACTAAATGTTTGCAGTTATACCCTAAAAAAACTAAGACAAGCCACACAAATGTTGGAACATCATGAAATCATCCAGATTTTTAAACACCTACTCAAAGTCTGTTTTTAATAAACCATCTAAAATCACATTCGTATTCAGTTTATGAAAAGTATACCTGCGTGGTGCCTGGATCCATAATCGAATTTTACTTGTTCTGGAATCTCAGCATATAGATTTAAAATAAATGATTATTTTGTATATGAATTTAGTTTAGTAGGTTTAATGAGAGAGCAAGTTGTCACAGGCATATCATATTAAGAAAAAATAAGTCCTACAAGATTTAAAGATGAGATTCAGAATAATTCAATCATTCTTTATCTAAGACTTTTCTTACTACATTTGAATTTCACACACACACACACACACACACACACACAGCTGTCTTTTCTTCATATACTCTCAGGTCAGATGAGGGCTTTGGCAGCTAACAATTTCTACATTTTCAGACAGAATCAGCGAGCAGGTAAAATAACTTTATGCTCTTTTGAAAAATGCCATAACATGCTTGGCTGATGGGCATATTGGGATCTCTGTAATGAGATGGCAGGGAAAGAAGAAAGCAAAAACTAGCTAGAACTGAAACTCTGAGCTGCAATGGAGGAGGTGGCATGGGGGTTGTGGGGGAGTTAATCCTATTCTATTGTTGGCCCCTGTAGGGCTGGCATAAGACATGGAGGGAGGCTCTGTTTGTAAGTTGAAGACACAGAAAAAGGCATTGAAGTTCCTGTCACATTCACTCATTCACTCGTTAATTCACTTAATCATCACATTTTTATCGAGGACTTGTAAAGTACTAAATTTATACTAGGCGCTGAACTGTACTGCTGAACAAAATGGAGAAATTGTCCCTGCTCATCACGGACATGGACGTGCCTGTCCTGCCATGTACAGGGAAGAAAGACATTAAGCAGATGTTCGCATGAATAAATATATAATTTAAAATCACAACAAATGTTTTGAAGGAAAAGTACCAGGTGCTAAGAGAATACAACTGATTGAGTTCAGAGGGTAATGATCAGGGAAGGTCGCCCTGTGATTTCAGGTTTAGATAGTTCACTGGGAGAGAGAAGGGTGAAGGGGCAAAAGCATTCTATGGAGAGGGAGCAGCATGTTGAAAGGAAAGAGGTGGCAAAGAACTGCTGGATGATCAGGGTAGCGAAAGCATAGTGAACGATTTCCTTTTAAATAAGTTTAAGAAAAAAATATATAAACTGGAATATCAGATATGTAGAATTAATCAAAAAATAAAAATGTATATTTTACAATTCCATAAGTTTCTACATCTTCTTTATATTACCACATGAACATTTTTGCTGTAACTACTAAGAGGAATGAGTCAAACACTGAAGCCAAACAATATTTGCTTTGCTTTGTGTATTTTTATTGGGCTGCTTTTCAAAATAGACCAGTGGGGATTATAATCTAGGTCTCCTTGTAAAGAACACTACACACCTCTCCCTCCCCCACACACTCACCCCTTTAGTTTTTTGTTTAAGGGTATTTAATGCTGACATTACCTTGCTATTAAATTTGTACTAAATTTTATCTAAATTTGAACTTAAAGTCTTTGGACTACATTGAGCTAGCATTATATTAGAGATAGTGTCCTATGAAACTCAATACTCGATTTTCACAGTCCTCTTCCACTTATGTCCTATTCCATTAAAAAGGGCCATATTATCCAAAGGAATAATTGGTAAAAATGAAGATTAGTGGTTCTTCATGAAGGATATTGGATTACATACTGGTACTGATCTTGTGCTTTTAGGAAAATTTAACATAAGGAAAAATCCTTTCCTTGTTGAAAATGTGTAAAAAAAGATTCAAAAGCCCCAAAATTCTCGTGAAATATAAAAAGCTATCATTTACGTGTATGTTGTTTTGTCTCCAAGGTCCAAGCATTCTTAACTGTAATATTCTGTTTTCTCAGCAATAGATCATGCTGAATAACTACTAGAGTTTTATAACAGCACCAGCTTTGTATGTTTTCTTCCCTAACTTAAAAATAGTAACGTAAAGCAAAAGAGGAATCTGGATAGAAATCAATCCAGGCACTGAAAATGTTATTAACATTAACATATCCTCATATTAACATTTTTTGAAATCAAACTTTTAAAAAATGTACTCATTTATTCATTAAACACAAATTCCTCGGTGTATGGAATGCCTACCATGCACCAAGCAATAGGGTAGAGTGTAGAAAGACCCTTGGAGTAGGTAATTTGGGCCCCAGTTCTGACAACAGCACTTACACTGTTTTTGCAACACAGCTTTTAAATCATTTAACCTTTCTGAATTTAAGTTTTCTTATTTGCAAATAGGGTTGTTGTGAGATTCAAAAGACATAACAAATGTGGAAACTTCCTTGATAACTGTGAAAGTACTAAATAAGTGCAAGGTGAGGTCCTCAAGGGAACTTAAGAGTCTAGTAAAAAACCCACCAGTGAAAGGTCTCTCTTTTTGAACATGGGTTATAGGCATCCAACACGTACTTGGAGGCTACCAATTATTTTGCTTCTTCAAAACCTGAGAACAGAGTTAGGAAGTACTCATCCTTCTAATTTGGAATTGGTGGATCAGCATTACGAGGTAGGATCTCCCCCAAGGTTAACAATATTCCTTACTCTGTGCTGGCCCTGTCAAAAATTAGCTGGGATAAATGTCATCTATCTGGGAAATACCATGTTTCAGATTTAGGATACATCATAAAAGTAGGGGGCATAAGTGGACTCTGATTTCTTTCTTAGAATAAACTTCTAGAAGTGAAGTTACTAGACCAGGTTCTTGATGTACATAACTAAATAATGTCCTTCAGTAAGGTGATAACAATTTATATACTTAGATAACACAATATTCTTGATTACCAGTTTGACTCACTTTTTACTGTCTTCCCTAATTTAATAACTCAAAACCCACAAGACTCTTCTATTTTCTTTCCTCACACGGTATACACCTGTTTGGATGTGCACGACAGAATGAAACAGGCTGAGTGTTTAAATGTGCCTTCACTGGCTTATCATTCCTCTTAGGATAAACCCAAACTCTTTAATAGTTTATATGTTCTGAGTTGAAGTGGCCTCTTCTTCCCTCTCCAGCTTCATCTGTTACTACCAAATTCCCTCTCTAATAAGCTAGCTGTCTCTCATCTTTAAACTATTTTAGGCTATTACTTATGACTGGAACACCAGATTCTAAAGGAAGCTCAGTGTTCCTACAGCTCTTCTGACTAGTGCTAATAACAAAAGTAGCCCCCTTCATGCAGCTCAGAGTATTAATTTCAGACTGACTTCAAATGTCTGAAAAAATAATAATTTGTCAATCATTTAATGGAGGCTTTGATATGGGACTAGTCTCTTGGAAAGGAAAAGGCTTGGGAGTATGTAACTGGGGAGAGACTGACACACCTAGGAGTGCTAACAACACTCCAATCCAAACAAAGAAAAGTATTTTTCTACACTCTAGTTTTATGAGAGCTATAGAATGAGTAGATGATTTAACAGATTTACTCAGAAAAATAACTCAAGTATAAATTAAATCTTCTAAAACCCTTTTTATAACTAGATGGTACACCTTCTACAGCAGGGGCAGATTAAATTGTTTTTGATACTTTAGGCATTAAGCACAGTTGTTCAAATTACTTACAAATTTGTAGTCCATGTTTTTCAAGGGCTCCTAATAAGAAGCTATAGTTCTGTTGGTACGATAAACTCCTTTTAGCCAAAATGGCCTTAAATTGGTTAATTTTGTGAGTTGAATGTTCTTACTAACAAGATTTTCAGTTTCCACATGAACATTGTTCTAGTTTCTCATCATCCATCTGGCCTGAACTTAATGGCCCTGCCTCTGACTCTCAAATGATGCTCCGCACCAGAGAGATCCAACAGGCCATCTGATCATGCAAGCCCCCAGCTCAAAATTCTTCAACAGCTCTTTTTTACTGCAGGAAAGAGCCTAAGTTACTTTATCATCAAATTCTTGATCTAATCTCTATGTCTCCAGGCTCATCTACTGACCCTTCCTCATACAATTTCCCTCAATTTTTAATAAATCAGAAATTCATTCTGAGCCATGTGAAGTCCCTGGAACATGCCATATTTTCACACATTTGTGGTGTACCTGTATATGCCTTCTTACTACAATACTGCTATTGATCTTTTATTCTTCACTCAAATGCTTCCCATTCTGAAGCTTTTTCTCATTTCCCCCGAAGGCTAAGGTCTTCTTTCTCCTACGTTCCTTCTATACATTCTGTACCCACCCATTACAATAGTCAAATTATTCGGGGACTCTCAGCATGTCTTTCTCCCCATATAATGGTGTGCTATGTCTTCCAATTTCTACCTCTAGTACCATGATACGTGTCTAGCACATGTAAATGCTCATTTTTAAAGGGCATCATGAATACAGTAAAAATTCTACCTTTCATTGTTGAATTTTACAGCTGTCCATTCATTGTATATTATCACACTGATGTGATCAGTGATCACACTGATCAGATAATTAATTATTGTTCTCCATCTATTTTGTGCATATTAGGTTATCTCATTAAAATACAACTTGCTACAACATAGGAACTCACTGAACATACAAACTGAAAAACAAATCAGTAATCCATCATTTTTAAGGGCATAAACTTCAGACTATTTTGTGATAATCTGGAAATGCAGTAAAAATAATCTGGAATTTATCCAAAAGAGTCATTTGCTAGTCTCCCAATAAAAGCTATATCAAAGAGTCTTTGAAATTTTACTTACATGGTATAGTGTGGTCTCTGGCACAGGAGTGCCCATGATGTCTTGTCTCAGTGCATCCATTTGCAAACTAGGTAGCAATGAATAATGAGTTGGGCTATTACTCTTATCACCCTTCTTTTTTGACTTCTTCCCTGTGTCTTTTTTGCTGTTTCTCTGAAACATGTATTCTTCTTGAGCAATTTTTTCATTGCTCATATATCGAAGTAGAGAGTTTTCTATATAAAAAGAGATAAATACACCAATATAAATATGCAAATATCACAAATTTACCATTCTTGTCCCAATTGTGCTATTAAATTTCATTTCAGAACTTTAACTGGATTTAATTAAAAAATATATAGTGAATTATAGCAGATCTTAATTATTTGGGATCATAGAACAATAAGACACAGACAGCCTACAGATTATTTCTCCAAGTTTTATCTTTGGACCAACTACATTAAAATCACCTGCAGAACTTGAATTAGAAATTCTGGGTGTGTGGCTCATAAATTTGTAACAAGCTCCCTCAGGGGAATTCTGCTAAAGCCTGATGACAAACACTGGCCTATGGCATGCTGGGTGGAATCTTTGGAGAAGTTAAAGCCTACATTACAAACCAATGGTCAGGAAACTTAGTTCAGGAAATCTATGCTTAAATTGATAGTCAAAACTTAGTATTTCATGTAGCTTCCCCCTGCCCCAAGATGTCACTATAACATGAAGTCCCAAAAGAGTGATTCAGAGATGACATGTTCTAAGCATTTCTTTCATTTTTTTTCTTGATTTATTCTATAAAACAAATGAGATTAGAAATTGAAGCTTGGAAAATGGAATGAATACATAGATGTAAAGGAATCTATCAACGTTCCTGTGTTTATCAACATTTTCAGAAATGCTCACTACATAAAACAAGTATTAAGAAAACTAATGAAGCAGATATTCATGCTTGCTTGTCCATGTGGTCTGCGGATCTGTGCAGCAATGAAATAAATTCTGTACACTGGGTAGAGTTAACAGGCAAACGGGTCAAGAATATCATGAAGGAAGGTTAGTGAGCTTAGGTTCTGTGAATAGTTTTTTATTTTGATTTGTTTTGTTTTTCATCTATGACTTTATGGTTCTCTACTTCAGAAAATGGGAGTAGCAGCATGACCCACTGGGCCTACCATATCCACACTTGGTCAAATTCCATATAGTAGTGAAACTTGCAGTTGCTCTCTTTACTGCTCACTGCAATAGCAGAATAAATGAACATAAAAACTTACTTTTGGTAGATACTTCAAGAGTAGCCCACCCCCACGTAAGAAGATAACCCTGAACGGCAAACAGAACAGAAAAAAAAGCAAGGCAAATTTTTCCATTTCTATATGGTTTTCATTAGAGTCACTGGCCCAGTTTTCATGAACTTTTACCCATGTGCTTCAATCCTCATTTTGAAGTTATGCCAATACAAAGTAGTGAAGTTGCATTGCAGACCAATGGGGACTGATGACGAACTGGTCCTATTCACTGAACTTAATTCTTTAATGCAGTTTCACACTTCTGACTTTGTTTTCCAAATATTAACTTTCAAATAAAAATCAGATATTCACTTTTCACACTGTACTTATCTACCCTGAATCCTTTAGAAAGCATTCAGAGAAGACATCTATTTAATAATAGGTCAAGATAGTCAAATGTTGGTCTGACTTGGTTTTGTTGTACAATAAAGTCAATGGCAGAATAAATTTTCTACTATAGCCATAACAATCTATGCAAAGAACATTTAAATTTGCTTATTGTTCAAACAACCCAGCCTACACTGAAATTCTAGAACACTTACCTCTTCTACTATCTCTCTTCATCTTATTTGGATCTTCATAGTCCCCCACCCAATTATATTCCACTGGCATAGATATAGGTCGTAGCTTGCCTAAACACAGAGAACAAAGTTCATATCACATTGTTTTTCCTCCCCATATCTGCTTAAACTTACACTGATTTTTAGCTAAAGTCTACAAAACACACTCACTCTTATGCAACATTATGGTTGGCATTTGTGCAGATGGAGAAAATGTGTGTTTTGAGCCAGAAGGTGAAACTGCCTGTGGCGATTGGCCAGGTGATCATGCAAACTTAAGGCACTTTTTATAATTGATAAAGAATAGCCTAGGTTAGCTCTCTTAGGAGCCCTAGACTTTACTAGTATGGTCCTTTACAAAGAGGATCATTATTTAAGTGATTTTACTTCATTTTTCAGTAACTGATCTCTACCTGATTTCCTAATGCCCAAGTGTCTATATATACCTTGATAGTCAACCTCCAAGATGGTAGCTCATTGTGTTTAACTTGACCCATTTTTTCATGTTGGAACACCATTAAGGCTAACTTCTTATCTTTACTGCCTCCTAACTTTTATCACCATACATTTTGGATACTACCATGCCTCAGCAATATGGCCAGATTCTCTTCCATGGCCTACAGTTTGGTCTGCTCCTGAGCATCTCTTTTGCTACTGTGAGCATATCTAGTTTACAGATCCAAGTAATCACTGCTTTGGCCTGTGCATTCCCCTCTGGGTCTGTATTCTTACTAAACAGCATTTCATGTTAGCAAGGAGAACTCATGGCAAAGACATCAAGAATAACTTTTTTTTTTTTTTTTTTTTTGAGACAGAGTCTCACTCTTTTGCCCGGGCTAGAGTGAGTGCCGTGGTGTCAGCCTAGCTCACAGCAACCTCAAACTCCTGGGCTCAAGCAATCCTTCTGCCTCAGCCTCCCGAGTAGCTGGGACCACAGGCATGTGCCACCATGCCCGGCTAATTTTTTTTTCTATATATTGTTAGTTGTCCGATTAATTTATTTCTATTTTTAGTAGAGACGGGGTCTCGCTCTTGCTCTGGCTGGTTTCGAACTCCTGAGCTCAAACAATCCGCCCGCCTCGGCCTCCCAGAGTGCTAGGATTACAGGCGTGAGCCACCGCGCCCGGCCCAAGAATAACTTTTTGGTGAGGCTGCAGTGTATTATTTTTGTTCAACCTGAAATTCCTGAAGCACAAAACAGCCAAAGAAAATTATTCAAAAGTTTTAAAAGGATGGCATGAGATAATTGCTTAATAAATTTTTAATGAATGAAAAGCAGAGACTCACACAGGACTGGATCATGAAAATAATGATGATTATTATGACCATGATAACAGTACCAACATTTACCAAATGCCATACATACTGTCTAAAAGTTTTATTAAGTATTAAATCATTTAATCCTCATAATTAGGAGAAATATACTATCATTATCCTCATTTTTTCAGATGAGGGATCTAAGACAGGTCATGTAACTTGTCCAAGGACACACTGGTAAGTGTGTAGTGCCAGGATTCAAACCCAGGCACTCAAACATTACTTCTGTCATAATTCTTGATGACTTCAATATCCACTCTCTGATCTTCTGGCCTCTCAGTTTCTTGAGGTTATCTCCCCTGTACCCATTCCTGTGGTTATATACTTAATCTTATCATTTGCAAAGGTTGTAATTTCTCCAAATATCCCCCTTTCCAACTACCACCTTCTATATTTGTTGCACTCTCTCTATAGTACTCCAAGTCCAACAATCCTTTCTGCTTTAATCTACCTATCTTACCATTTTCTCACTATCTCTCAGTCACCTTCTGTCCTCTCAACTTCCCTCCTTGCCCAGCTAAGTTTCATGATCAATTAGTATAATCACACCATGTATTAAAAAAATTCTGTTAGGAGACACCTAATTCTGTCCTTAAGGAAAATGTATCAACCTCATGGCTTTTTATTATGTAGAGGGATACAGTTTATTTAGTACATTTTGCTAGGCTCTTTTAAAGTCTGAAGATGAACTAGACATGATAAAATTATTAATGAGCCAAAAATGTAGTGTTTATTTAATGGCCTTCTTTCAAGGTGTGCAAATGACTTTATGAATGATCACTTAAGATTCCAAACTTCTTGTGGAGTTTATCTCTGCTCTTTTTACACAGAGGGAAGATGGGAGAGATGATCCAGGTCAATATATTCTGTCCATCAAGGGTGAGGTAAGGGTTTGAGGAAAGGTCTCCTTTTGCCACGTCTATTGTACAACTTTGCAAAATCAGTCCTCCAGATTTTCAATGTTATAAATGCTATATTTTTAAAATACCTACAACTTATTTCTCTAGAGTCTGGTTTTAGAAATAAATTCCATTTCAATATAGGCACTGAAACTAAAACAGTTAACAGCTCTAGCACTGTTTCTACGTGTCACCAAGAAAATCTTTTGAAAAGTGAAAAATCCAATAAATAGTTAATTTTTACTTGTTCTACAGATCATACATAAAAAAGCTCGTTTGATAGACTTGATTGGCTGTTTGCAGTCAAATATACGTGCACAAAAACAACAAGATGAAACACACTTTGCATATAGAATATGAAATACATAATTGTATTTTGGATCACCTCTGAGATTTTAATGGAGCTAAGTCATTGAAGCACGTAATTAAGCCCTTGATATATCTGGCTGTATCATTAACCTTAGGAACAATTTTGTGGAAGATTTTAATACTGACTTTTCCAGGGGTGATATTTAACAGAATTATACTGTATATTACTAATATAAAATTGAAAGAAAATATATTGAATTAGGAAAAAAACTGAGATTAAAAAGTCTTAAAATGAAATTTACTTTTGGAGAACATCAAGGTTTTGTTTTTATTCAT
This sequence comes from Indri indri, assembly GCA_004363605.1. Classification (NCBI taxonomy): domain Eukaryota; kingdom Metazoa; phylum Chordata; class Mammalia; order Primates; family Indriidae; genus Indri; species Indri indri. The sequence continues at coordinate 18,292 of RJWJ010003810.1, read as the reverse complement.
TATAAACTATAAATTTAGCAATGCAAATAAAAATAAGTATTTTAAAAAGTAAAGTTATTGATTTAGGTATAACAAATAATGTTGCTTGTAAGTATTGCTTTTTTTATAAATTTTTTATTGTGCTAAAATATTAAAACAGACTTAATAAAATAGTTAAACTAATAACATAAGGTAACATTCTAATATAAACAGCAGTCCTTGGCAGATTGAAAAACAGACCATGCATGGCTTAAATTATTTCTAATTCCAAATACGCAGATCATTGATTGCAGCTTGGAAATATGTTTGCTCCCGCATGCATGTAACAGTATTTTAATTTTACAAGATAGCACAATGCAAAGGGAAAAAGAACTTTATCATTTGATGCTATATTGCTGTTGATAAAAAACAAAACAAAAAACAAAGCTAAGAGTACTATAAGCATTATAGTCAGTATTATATCAAATATACATTATTAATATATGTATTTTTAGGCTCATGATTTTTTAAAGCATTAATAAAAATTGGTTGATTTAATAAAATTAAATACATCTGACTCATTACTATGTAAATGTACATAAATTAATCATAAATCTCTGAAAAATAATTTGGCAGATTTTAAGATGTCTTTACATAATAATACTTATATTAGTTTTGGAAGTGGTAAAGATCACTAATTCATGATGAAAATTAATAACAAGTCAAGAATACAGTCAAGAAAACAAGGATTAGAGCCTGTTAAAAATTTTTGCTGACCATTTCACCTTAATCTTTTATTCCTCTAAGCATAGAGCATTTATTAATTGTAGAGTTCATTTGGCACTCTATCATAATTTTTGTGATATCTCTGTACTAGTGCCTCAGAGTATAACCATCATTTTGGTATTTGGCTTTTCATATCTGTTGCACATCTACAGCTTTCTAACTGGCATCTCCATAGAGGCAGAAATTGTGCACTGTATTTCTTACTGTATTCTAATAAATGTAGTGAAGGTGAAAGATAAATATTTTTGGATTTTGTTTGAATTTTATTCTGAAATTGATAAGTAGCTTTTTAAAAATTATGAACTATACTCAGCTGCAATTAAACAAATGGAACACAATATAACTTTAAGAATATGGATAATGATGGAGAATTTTATAATGATGTATCTATATTACTATATTTTAAAATTGGCATGTTTTAATACAAGTATATAGAATTGCTTGAAAATTAACTAATTTTTACCTTAGATAATAAAGCATTTTAGGTAATACTAGAAATGCTATAATTCCCTTGGCAGAGTTAACTGCTTACTCTTCTGGGTTCTCTTAACCTTTGCCCGGTGCCTTTGGTATATATAGTGCTTTTTATACTACATTGTATTTGTGTGTTTACAGGTTTCTTTATTTTTTGGTAGGAACTAGGTCTTACATATCTTTGTTATGACTTTCCCTGGCAAAGACTGACCCAGAGCAGGTGTTGATTACATTTTTGTTGAATGCTTGAATGAGAGGATGCTAGATATGAGAGATCCCAAATTACTGGGTTGCTCATTGGATCCTATTTCCTATCACCTACCAGAGGGCATCCCTTGAGCAATCCTCCCTTCTTTCTCCTGCATCATAAAATTTTCCCTTTCTACACAATCATTCCCATAAGCACATAAACATGCTGTAATTTCTTCATCCTTTTTTTTTTTTTTTCAAATAACTCTCTTTACCCCATAAACCTCTACCTAGCTACAGCATTATTTCTCTGTTCCCCTTTACAGGAAAACTAGAAATCTTCTTTACATTCTCAATCTCCAATTCCTCTCCTTCTCTTCTCTCTTGAACCTTCTCCAGTTAAGCTCTTGTCTCCACTATTCCACCAAAACTGCTATTGTCAAGGTCACTAGGGCCTCCATGTTGTTAAATCCAGTAGACAATTCTCAGAGTCCTTGACTTTTCTGATCTATCTGCAGCATTACCATGGAGGATTACTCCCTCCTTCTTGAAACACTTTCTTCACCCAGCACCCAAGACTCTGTCCTCCTCCAGTTTTCCCCTCCTCTTCGCTTCCTAAATTCACATGCATCCTTCAGAGCTAAGGAAAAATGTCATTTCCTCACTTCTTGACCTCTTATTCTAGGTCGGGTTTCTCTGTATTTGTTCTCATTTACTCTCAAAGTTCTTTTTCGTAGCATGCCAATTAGCGTCAAATAAGTATTTATTAAATTAGTTGCTTGAATTCTGTCACCCTTCTAGAATGTAAATTTCATGACTGAATAGACATTTCTGTTTATTGTGGTATCTCCAGCACTTAGCACAGTGCCTTAAACACAGTAACTGTTCTGTATTTAACTGATTTCTTGTTAAGAAAGTAAATGGGGATCTTTCCTCAGACGCTGGACCAAAAAGGATCCGAGCTATACCACTGGTTTCTATTTTCATAATTTCCTTCCTCTGCCTTCCAACTTTCCATTCCCCTCCATTCCTCCCTCTTCCTTCCTTCCAAGGCAGTATGTCATCCTGACCAACCCTCTTCATTTTTCTAACAAATTGGGCCTTATAGAACTGTTTGGTAATCAAGTCATAACTAGATTCTGATTTCTCCTGATTTCTTATCTAGAAACATTCCCATATTAAGCTACCTAAGATGTTGAAACACCACTGAATTGCTGCCTTTTTCAATTGTATCACTTTTTAAAAACTCTCTCAAAACATGCTAAAGTCATTAAGTTTCAGGATAATAAACAGCACCTGAGAAGCAACAGTCTTTCTTACAGTTGCCAAAGGTTTAAAAAAAAATTGCAAAGAAATTTCTCCGTAAGTCTGACATACCCTTTAATACTCACAAAAAAGGTTTCTTTAGAGTCTGAGAAAAAGTATATACATATACACATCTGTTCTGAATATTTTAGCCAATATTTTGATGAAAATGAGTATAGTAAGTATAGTTAAGCTATATGCTTGCCACATACACCCATCAAACACCCCACATACCAGACAGAAAAATTACTTTCAGATGGTTGACTGCATTTCTAGGAAAACATCCCGAGGTTACATAAGGTAGAGAATCACACATTTAAAGAGGAAGTAAACTGAATTAAATGGAAAGTCAGTAATTTTTAAAGGATAATAGTAACATATCTGGATCTAATAAAATAAGTAAGAATGAGCACTTTGATCTTTAGGGCCATATTTTAAAAAAATCATTTCTGGATAAAAGAGCTTGGAAAAATTGAGTTGTAAACATCCAATGTGATGATTATTGAAGCATTGACTTTAATGATTTACAAATAATACAGATCAAATACAAACTTTGAATTCATTGACTTGAAATCTTTTCTGTTTGATTAATGGAGAACAAAACCAATTAAAATCTCATTTCCAAGAATAAGCTACATCTTGTTTGTGTATTTTCCTACTGATTTGTAAAAGTGATCTACACTTTATTTATTTATTTTTTATTTCAGAATATTATGGGGGTGCAAACATTCTGGTTACATATAATGCCTTTGCCTCGCCCAAGCCAGGGCTACAAGCATGGATTAATAAAATGTGGTATATGCATACCATGGAACACTACCCAACTACAAAAAAAATGATCTATACTTTAAGTGGGAAATAACATAAATGATTTGTTGAAGAAGAAAATACTGAACTGCATAAAAAAATTACATGGCAATTTTAACACTTGATTCTAAGGCTAATCATATTTTGAACCAAATTACCTTTTGTAAACATTCCACTAAAAGAAGGAATAAGCTATACACATTGGAGTTCAGAAAGACAGGTTTCTCTTAGATGAAATGTTGCCACGGTGCATAAACACAATTCCTTTACATTAGAGGGGTATGGTAGGTATGAAAAAGGATTTAGATGGTTGAAATACTTTTTTTTTAAGTGGCAAAATAGTTCTGGGTCCTCCTCTGAAGGCTCTGGTGGGTATAAAATGAACTATGCTAAAATATTTGGCTCCTTGCGGTTCTCAACATTAATATAGATGTAGACAAGAAAGATTACATAGACATGAAAATATTATTTGGTTAAAAGTATGCAGTTCTCAAGTTAGAGAACTGCAAATTAAAGCAATCTATTTGAAAAAAAATTAGTAAAGCAGTGTCTTGCAAATACTAAACATATGGAAGACAGTCACCCTTTCTCATGAAAAGTAAAAAAAGATGACAATCATTAAGATTATCAATCGAAGATTCTCATTTGAAAATAAATGAAATCTTGTAATAACTTTACAATTCCTTTCACCTATTTTTCTTTTGGGGATCATATTTGTTAGTGAAGCTAGCAAGTCACTAGTAAGAAAGGTAGAGATGAAAAACTTAAGACCCACCAAAGTTAATTTCTTAGGATTTCAACATAATCCGTGGAGTCAGTCCATGAATACAGACTTTCAAGTTCCTATCCCAGTGCTCTTTTCACTACGTCAAATTGCATCAGTGAGGAATCATTCAAGACCATTGCGTTACACAAAAATCCAATTAATTTTTATTCAAAATAATTTAATGTCTTGTAATAATTACTGCTGTTTTTGTTTCTATGTCCTCTCACTTAAGAGCTTGAGAAAAATTACACACCCATACACATCTGCAAGTTGCCAGCTTGCAACTATCGCAAAATATTCTTAAGGTTATGCAAAGAACTAACGGAAGATTAGAGCATAAACTGTGGATGCAACTTTGTGGTTATAGTCCAGTGCCTTAACAACGAAGAAAAATAAATTGGTTTGACATGATGTGCTACTAATAAAACAATGCCAGGTTGTCATATGTATGTTCTAAATGGCTATATATCGTTTTAATTATTTGCTCAAATGTCTCTAGTCATTACAGTAATCAGTGTATAATGTGTATAATTTTTAGTCATCTCTTCTTGAACAACACTGAATATTACACTTGACATTTTCTATCCCCAGGGATCTATGTCTTCCATGAGTTCTGGCAAATTGTTTTGCAGTGATATCAGTAACTCCACAAGTAGCTTGGAGTATAGAACGCCATATGCTGATCTTTCTAGTTAGTTTTTACTACTTTAGTTTGGACTTTTATCACAAATAAGATTTACTCTAGAAAATGGTTTACATCTGGCTTTTCTGCAAGATAAAAATGAAGAATGAAGATGACATCCAACAAACCAACTGTTGGGCACTCTTCAACTTTAAGAATAGAGGTTTTACCAAATGCTTATCTGTAAGTCAGCTATTTGGAACTTAAAACACAAAGAAATTTTATCATTGGTATTTGAGTCTTTAAAAGGAGTTGCAAAAGTCTATTTCAATATTTCCCAAAATATATTCCATCAAACACTAGCTCCATTGGGAAGTTAATAAGTATTATGTGACCCAGAAAAACCTGATTCAATATACAAACACTTTTGGGAAACAACAAATTAACCCAAATTCAACAAGACTTTCAAAGCTGTTAGTATGCTAATGTGCATTTATTAATCTCCAAGAGGGGGATAAAATATGCAAAACTTCCCAATATTATTTAACCACATAACCTTTTTTTGTTTTACAGACTCTCTTTCAGAACTAGTGATCGATCTGAAGAACACACTTAGGAAAATGCTAGATTACTTAAACCATGTTGTGATTTGAAAGCTAACATGAACAGCTCTATTTAAGTTTCGCCTAGCTGCTATTTATTACATTTTTTTCCCGTAGGGGAAAATGTGTTCTGATTTCAATAGGAATAAATGTATTGCCTCCTGCTCCAGGGGATAGCATGATTAGGTTTTCTATTACAGAACAGGGTAGGTAATCCCAGACACTCACAACCTTATACTACTTCTGCCCAGAGAATGCGTTAAGTGGGAATAAATGTAGGTATATCTTTCCAGAGCAGCAACTTCCCAGGTTCTTCGAATTAAAAAAAATAAGGCAATCAGCCCTGTGTCATACAAGGTCTCTGACTTGTATTTTCTAGTATTAATATCTGCTTCTGTATTCAATTTATCTGTAAATTGATTCTTCTTAAGTTAGCCAGAGTTTTTCAACAATGGCACTCTTGGCATTTCAGGCCAGATCATTTTTTATTGTCGGGAGCTGTCCTGTGCACTGCAGGATGTTTAGTAGCATACTTAGCCTCTACCAGTTAGATGCTAGTAGCAACCACCACCCCTCCCCAACCCCCGCCACTGTGACAACCACAAACGTCCCCAGAAATTGCTAAACATCTCCTGGGGGAAATATTGACCCCAGATGAGAATCACTGAGTTAGACTATTTCTATACTTGGCCTTCCCATTCTTCTATAATGGGGCACTATTTCATCTAGTACATATCTTTTTGTTGATTAATTCACGTAAAGAGTTTTTTTTTCCCTCTCATAGTTGCATCAACTTTGTAGATTTGGCCTGTTAATCTCTCCATTTTATTCACATATTAATATTCTGGAACTTCATTAAAAGTTCTTTTTCTTGATCTTACTGTTTTATCCATTACCTAATATCTTGAATTCTTTCAGAGTGATCTTTTCTCTCTAGGTTTCATTCCTTTAAAAGTCTCCAACTATTTTATTTATTTTACATATAATTTTCTTCTTTTCTTTTAAAAGCAACTAACCTAAAACTTTAAAAAGGTGTGGGGGCTGAATTGTTTTCAGATTTCTGATGCTGAGAGGTTGTAACTGGACCCTTCTGGCCAGCATGTAAGCTGATAATTTCTACAGTGGAGCTTAAGAAGACTTGGAAAAGGGCAGTTTGAAGTGTTACTATTTGAATGCTCTTTCTTCTACTTTGGTGTGCAAAACCAAACCAAAAGAACCCCAAAAGCTCTATTCATATTTATTTTAATTGCTATAATTTCAATGGATGGCTATTGTCTTGGTAGACAAACCAAACAAGAGGGTATACTTCTAGTCCTTTTGTCCTTTATTGAGTCCCTTCAGTAAAGGGAGAAGAGGAAGTGCTGATTTGATCTATCAGCACTTGAAAATCTTTGGGACATTTTTATTTATGAGCAGCAATAACATATTATACCATCTAGGCACCATTTCTTGAGCACTTTCTATGAGGCAAGAACTGTGCTAAGTATTTGACATATTTTATCTCATTTAATCCTCATAAAAACACTATGAGTAGTATTGCTATTCCATTTTAGATAAGGAAACAAAAGTATAGGGAGGTTAAGTTTCAATTAAGCTCAAGGTTAATCAGCTATTAAATACCAAGCTGTGATACCAAATTCAGGTCTGACCTCACAAGTCATGCTCTTCTATTTTCATCAGCAAAATTGTACAAATTATGAAAGTGTGCCTTCCCTAGATGATTACTGTAATTTTTACATTAGGAACACACTATTTTCTAGTTCCACATCAAAATGTTGCCAAACTGCTTTTCCATCAATTACGTGGTCCCTTATGACCATCAGCTTGATGCTCAGAATTATTTTGTGAAGCTAACCAACTTGTAGTCCTTATAAAATTTATTAAATAAGTCTAAAGGAATAAGAATTCCTGAAATTTTACCTGATAAGGAAGATTCCTTTTATTTAAAAAACACAGGAAAGAGAGCAGGCTTGTATCTAGAAATAAAAGAAGTGTGAATGTATTGTGCATATTTCGTCCTTTAAGAAATGTCTGAAATAACGCTACTAATTATAATTTAACTGCCCAAAAGATTGAATGGATTTGTAAGACAAGGAGAAAGGCAGTGTTGAAGTACGGTAAGAAACCCTGGAATCTACAGACGCTATCCTTACATCACACTGATAATACTCGGTTTATGATGTCATTGCCCATAGGTCTTTCATCATACTGCTATAAGTCATTCAAGCTGTTTGCTATGCATGTGGATAAAAGGAACATGGTATTTGGTTTTCATGTGTCCCAACCACTTGAGTGGAAAATGATCAGGTGTAATGTTATAGAAATTAATTTTCCTTAATGCACAATGTGTGCAAATAACATTTATGAGAAACATTTCTAAAATACCAACCTGCATTTATTCATGTGCTTTTTGTGCAATTCTGGATTTTCAATAAATCAGAAAATGTCTGGATTCCTGTCTTCAAACCAATACTGTTCTGTGATATTATTGTAAAAAATATATTTTACTCCTGCTCATATAAAATATGACCACTCATGGACACAAAGGGACTCAGCCAACTATTTCTACCTTTTAGCAGGTTTCTATGCATAGAAATGTGCTATGATGGAATAGAAAGGGAAAGGAGTCCGTGAACAGCAAAGAGGAACAGCTGATGGGAATTATTACCATTTTGAAAAGTTGCCAAGCAACTGATGTCATCAAATTTGAACCATGGCCTTTGAAGCCTGAGCAATGAGATCAAATAGTTAAAGTGATTTAATGCTATCTTTCCCCCTTTCTATTTCACATGAAATTTTCTATGTTACAATGAAAATAATGAAAATAAATACCTAACCTACTGAGAACTAAGGCAATTTACAAGGTGTTGTCATTAAATTCTCACAAAAACTCTATGAGGCAGATATTATCATCTCCATTAAACAAATGAGAAAACTGAGGCCTACAGTAATGCCCCCAAGGTCACACTGAAGTAATTAGATGGCAGACAGGATTACCAAGTATGGCTGATGCTACAGCCAATGCTAGTAACTACTAATCTAGGTTGTTTCCCCTACTGGTATCTGTGTTTCCAGAAATTATTCTTGTCTATCTTTTTAGGAAAGTAAAACCTCTTTTATGATCTCTGATTTTAAAAGGACATACACATTGTTGCTCATTTTACACTCCAATTTAATAGTCTTTTCCTAAGGTCTGTCAAGGCCATGCCTATGCAAATGCATGCTTGTTATAGTGTCAGTATATAAAACAACATATAAAATCAGAACTAGTTTTGCTTGCCTGAAATCAAATTCTTGAATTTGGAAGGAGTAATGTAATTTTTAGAAATTATTTTCCTACATTTTAGAAAATTATTTTGATCACATCTAGCTAGCTAGTACCACTAGTAGGGTCAACGAATATCCATGGGTACTTAATCCCAGCTGTACAACTTACAAGTTGGGTAAGTTATTTAACCTCTATGTATTTTATATTTCCCATCTGTACAATAAGGATTTTATTAGGATATACCTCATAGGGTTGTTGTGAAGATTAAATGGGTTAATGCCTTTTAAATGCTTAGAACAGTGCTTGGCTTACCTAAAAAGCTCAACAGGTAATTACAGTTTAAGTCCTAACTTAACGTTGTAGGTAGGTTCTTGGAAACCACAACTTTAAGTGAAACAATGTATAACAAAACCAATTTTTTTCTTCATCATTGTAACAAAATGATGTTGAAGGAAACAACCTTATTTGAGGACTTGCTATACATCATTTCGCTTAAAGTTCAGTTTCTAAGAATCTATTGATGATGTTAAATGAGGTCTTATTGTATTTACTTATTTTCTGGAAGGGTCATCTACTGTCCATCCATATTGTACTTGTCTAATTGCTTAGGGTCAATAACTACTTCTTTCAACTCACTTTTAATAATTATAGGGTTCATGATATAAAATGAGAAACTTGGTCAAACAACATACTTTAAAAAACCACAATGAGGATGTTTTCAAATAATTTTCTTTATATCTGTGTTTCTTTGTCACTGTGCTTAATAACAGAGCTCCCTTATTTTTCTCTTACCAGATCGAACCTTAAAATATAAATGTACTCAGAGAATATAGCAAGTAAATACGCATTCAACTAAAAGCACATACAAAGAACTGCGTTATGTCTCTCATTTGCTTCTCAAAATCCACCAAGACTCTTATAATCTTAATGCTAAACTCTCTTTGAGTAAACAGATAATCTGGGAAGTTAACAGGAGAGTAATGGTGGTTAAACTCACATACTTCAAAATAAGAGTACTTATGACTAAGAACAAAATTGAACACTCTAAGGATAAAGGCCTTACACATTGCATTTTAAAGTATCACACAAGTGCTAAGAAGTTCAATTACTGTCATTTCCAGAAAATATCAAATGTGAATGTTTTTGTACTTTAGTTTTTTTGCAATATATTTCAGCAGGATTGTATATTTTCATTATAATTATTTCCAAATACAAGAAGATATCATCACACTTAGGGGTCTGTATAATGACACTACTTTATACGTTAAATAAAGAAGTTGTCTTCAATTATTGCTTATGAAGGTTTGAAGTAATCTGTAAAGGGGCTTTTAGGGTCTGGGCTGACAAATTGATACAAAACCTCAGATCTCAGACCTAGGCTTGAGAAGGTGCCGGGTATACGGTGGAGATGATTAGCATCTAGAAACCATAGATGATGACTACTCATCATTTAAAACACAGCATAAATGTCACATCTACTTATTTGACTTCCTGGGCAGACTATAGGGCTTAATTTCTTGGGCTACTAAAGCACTTTGTGCACACTTTCCTATTTACCTGAAGTGATTGCAATGCATCTCTTTGTTTCTTCCCTTTGGGTTATAATTGCCTTACAGGTAGAATTTATGGTTTTATTCAACTTTGTATCCCAGTGTCTGCCTGGCTTTATGCATACAACAAGTATGGCTGAATGACTTAACAAATGAATTAATTGTTGGGAAAATTATGACTACAAATTCCTGCGTCTGACAGGTAGGTTTTATTATTTAAGATTTGATTTTAAAAAGGTAAATACATTAAACTGTTAGTTACCTGGAACAACCTTCAGATTGTACTAGGCAATCTCCACTGAAGTATCTACAGGTATCTACATTAAAGGTTTAGATTAAACCAAACCACTATATAGTAAGATTATATTTGTTTCAGGTTCAAACGTTTAAAAAACAAACTTTGGAGAATTCAAGATGGCTTAGCAGGGGTGCCCCACATTCACCTTATCCACAAAGAAGGACCAAAATAACAAGTAGATAACCAAATGTCAGAGTTTCTAGGGGAGAACACTGGAATTCAGCAAGGAAATAACAAAGACCTTGTGAGGCAAGGGAACTTAGGATGGCAGCAGAAAGAGGGAAACTAAGCACATAGTTGGGATTGGTTTGGAGCAAGGGGGACTCCCCACTGTGGAAAAAAGGTAAACAGAAGATGACTAGCAGTCCAAATTCCCAGCACGGATGCCTCCTACCTGCAGGAGAACCCCACAATCCTCATAGGCCCTGAGGCCAGTGTAGGGAGCTGACTGGAGTCCACGTATCTACATTACTCCAGAGAGGAACCTTGGATCGGGTTCCCCCCATGCCCTTAGGCCCAGGCTACTATAGCATGGCACCATTTGAGGTCAAGCCACTGCCAGAGCGTATCCTGCCCAAGGCTCAACAGCCTCTGCATCTCCACATCTCTGGAGCCTTGACATCACCCCACTACACCCACACAAAAGGCTGCAGGGCCGACCTCAAGCTGGACCCAGCAGTGCATACATGAACTTGGCACCTGAACCCATACAATGCCTGGAACCTCAGGGAACAAGGGGTTCAGCACAGTAAGGAGGTCACCCCCAAGAGAGAGGAAGCCAACATGTGTGCTGCTCCCCACAGCCTGACATCCAATTATCCAGGACCTGTCTCTGCAGGAACCCCACCTACTCTAGCAGCAGAGATGCTGTGTGGCATCCTCAGACTCAAGGACTGGCCTTTGCATGGCCTACCATTGCCAGTAACCCCACCCACTCCAGTGAAGGAGCTGCTATGAACTGGCATGCCGTTCACCCCAATCCTCAGGCAAGAGGGCCAATTCACCCAGGGCCCACCACTGCTGGCACCATGCCCACTCCAGCAGAAAAGCTTTTGTGCAGCCTCCCGCACCCAAGAATGGGCCCACCTGGGGCCTATTACTGCTGGCGACCTCACTCGCTCCAGTGGCAGCCCCACTTTCCATCACCCCTAGGGGCCTGAGAACAGGCCTACCCAGGTCCACTGTCACTGCAAGTTATCCCATGGACTTCAGCAGTGAAGCTGTTGTGTACCTCCCCCAAGGGGCCCGAGGACTGGCCTACCTGAGGCCTGCTACCACGAGTGACCCTCTCCCCGTCCAGCAGCAAAGCTGCTGTGTGCCTCCCCCAGGAGCCTGAGAACTGACTCACCTGGCAGCCCCCAACCCCAACAAAGCTGCAGTGCACTGTAGTCACCACAAACACCTACAGCCTAGTTCACTAAGGCATTTGGAGATACCACACAAGATGACTACAGCCAAGGAAATCACATGGAGACTACACTACTTCACCTACCCAGAACCAAAGCCAAAGCATCCACCCAAATGATGCTATACACTATATCTACGAGAAAATGTCTTTCCCTATGAAAGCAAATCCATAAAATTAAAAGAAGTGACTATTCCACCAGATGCGCAGATACCAATGTAGGGACATCAGAAATAAGAAGCAAGGAAACACGACACCTCCAAAGGAGTGCAATAATTCTCCAAAAACAGATCCCAAAGAAATTTATGAAATGCCTTAAAAAGAATTCAAACTAATGATTTAAAGGAAACTCAGCAGGACAGAAGAGAATAAAGATATATAATTCAACAAAATCAGGAAAAGATTTTATGATCTGAATGAGAAATTCAGCAAAGAAATAGATATCACAAAGGAGAACCAAACAGAAACCCTGAAATGGAAGAATTCAATGAATGAAATAAAAAATACAATCAGGAACTTCAACAATGGACTAGATCAGGCAGAAGAAAGAATTTCTAAACTTGAAGGCAGGTCTTTTGAAATAACCCAGTCAAATTAAAAAAAAAAAAAAGAATTAGAATGAACTAAGAAAGCCCACATGGCATATGGGACACCATAAAGAGACCAAATATTTCAATTTTGGGTATTCCAGAAGGACACAAGATAGGCAAAGGCATAGGAAACTTATCTAACAAAATAGCTGAAAACTTCCCAAGTCTTGCAAGAGATATAGACATTCAGATAGAGAAAAGTCAAAGTACCCCAAATAAAGTCAATCCCCTTGGTTTTCTCCAAGACACATTATAATTAAACTGTCAAAAGTCAAAGACAAAGGAAAAATTATAAAAACAACAAAAGAAAAGCACCAGGCCACATATAAGGGAACTTCTATCAGACTACCAGTGGATTTCTCAGCAGAAACCTTATAGGCCAGAATAAAATGGGATGATATATTCAAAGTGAGGAAAGAAAAAAACCTGTCAGGTAAGAATACTATACCCACTAAAGTTATCCTTCATTGATGAAGGAGAAATACATTCTTTCCCAGATAAGCAAAGATGAGAATGAGGGAATTCATCAACATTAGACTGGCCCTACAAGAAATGCTTAAGTGATTCCTACATCTAAAAGTAAAAAGACAATAATTTCCAGCATGAAAGTACATGCTAGAATAAAACTCAGTGGTAAAGTAGAAACACAAATAAGAAAGAGAAAGGAATCAAATCTTATCACCACAGAAAACCACCAAACTGCAATCAACAATGAGAGTAAAAACAAAAAAGGATATACAAAACAATCGGAAAACAATTATCAAAATAAAAGGAGTAAATCCTCATCTATCAATAACCACCTTGAATTTAAAGAGTTTAAATTCCCCAATTAACACACATAAACTGAGGGAATGGATAAAAAACAAGACCTAACTATATGCTGCCTATAAGAAACTCACCATACCTGTAAATACACACACAGACTGAAAGTAAAGGAATGGAAAAAGATATTCCTTGCAAACAAAATTCAAAAACGAGCAGGAGTAGGTGTAGGTATACTTATATCAGATAAAATAAACCTTAAGTAGAACAATATAAAAAGAGACAAAGAAGGTTATTACATAATAACAAAGAGATCAAGTCAGCAAATGGATACAATAATGTAAGTATATTAATACATGCACCCAACACAGGAGCACTGAGATATATGAAGCAAACATTTTATTAGAGTTAACGGGAATTATAGGCCCCAATATAATAATTGGGGAATTCAACAGCCTATTCTCAGCATTGAACAGATCATCTGGACAGAAAATCAGCAAAGAAACTTCAGACTTAAACTGCACTATAGACCAAATGGACCTAATACATCCAGAACATTTTATTCCACAGCTACAGAAGACACATTCTTCTCATTAGCACATGGAACATTCTCCAGGACAGACCATATGTTAGGCCATGAAACAAGTCTCAACAAATTTAAAAAAAATTGAAATCATGTCAGGTATCTTTTCAGATCACAATAAAATTAAGCCAGGTAGGAACAACAAGAGAAATGTTGGAAACTGTGTAAGTACATGGAAATTAAACAACATGCTCCTTAATGACCAATGAGTCAATGAAGAAATTAAGAAGGAAATTAAAAAATTTATTGAAACAAATGAAAATGAAAACATAACATACCAAAACCTATGGGTTACAATAAAAGCAGTACTAAGCAAGAAGTTTACAATAATAAGTACCTATATCAAAAAAGTAGTAATATTTCAGACAAACAACCAGAAAAGTAAGAACAAATCTAAATTAGTAGGAAAAAAATGTGAAGATTAAAGCAGAACTAAATAAAATAGGTTAAAAAATAAAGAAGGTCAACAAAAGTTGGTTTTTTGAAAAGATAAACAAAATCAACAAACCATTAGCTATACTAAAAAGAGAGATGACATAAATAAATAAAATCAGAAATAAAAAAGAGACATTACAACTGATATCACAAAAATACAAAGGACTATTAGAGACTATTAAGAACAACTATACACCAATAAATTGGAAAACCTAGAGAAAATGGGTAAGTTCCTGGATACACATAACCTATCAAGATTGAACCAAGAAGAAATAGAAAATCTAAACAACCAATGAGTAATGAGATTGAATCAGTAATTCGAAGTCTCCCAACAAAGAAAAGTCCAGGACCAGATGGCTTCATTCCTGAATTCTACCAAACTCTAAAAGAAGAATTACACCAATTCTTTTTAAACTATTCCAAAAAATGAAGAGGGAATTCTTCTAAACTCATTCTATGAGGCCGGCATTACCCTGATATCAAAACCAGACAAGGACACAACAACAAAAACAAAAAACTATAGGCCAACATCCCTGATGAACATGGAGGTAAAAATCCATAACAAAATACTAGCAAACTAAATATAATAGCACATCAAAAAGATTACATCCTATGAGCAAGCGGGATTTATCCCAGAGATGTAAGGATGGCTCAACATACACAAATTAATAAAAAAAAGACCCCCCAAAACATACACAAATTAATAAATATGATACACGAAAGTCAAAAAACAAATGAACATCTCAATAGAGACAACAAAAGCATTTGCTAAAATTCAACATACCTTCATGATAAAAACTCCTAACAAATTAGGTATAGAAGGGACATTACACAATAAAGCCCATATATCACAAACCCACAGCTAACATCATATTGAATGGGGAAACTAAGAACTGGAACAAGACAAAGATGCCCACTTTTACCACCCTTATTCATCACAGTACTGGAGGGTCCTAGACAGAGAAATCAGGCAAGAGAAATAAATACAGGGTATCCAATTGCAAAGGAAGAAATAAAATTGTCCCTGTTTGCAGACAGCATGATCTTATATACAGAAAAGCCTAAAGACTCTATCAAAAAACCTATTAGAACTGATAAACAAATTCAGTAAAATTGCAGGATACAATACTAATATACAAGATCATTAGCATTCCTGTACACAAACAACAAACCACCTGAAAAAGAAATCAAGAAGGCAAACCCATGTACCATAGTTAAAAAAAAATGCCTAGGAATACATTTAGCCAAGGAGGTGAAAGACCTCTACAAGGAAAACTACAAAACACTGATGAAAGAAATTAAAGAGGATACAACCAAATGGAAAGACTTCCCATGTTCATGGAACAGAAAAATTAATACTGGTAAAATGACCACACTGTTCAAAGCAATCTACAGATTCAATGCAATCTCTATCAAAATACCAATGATATTCTTCACAGAAATAGAAAAAACAATCCTAAAATTTGTATGGAACCACATAAGACCCCAAATAACCAAGGAAATCCTGAGCAAAAAGAACAAAGCTGGAGGCATCACACTACTGGACATCAAATTATACTACAAAGCTATCATAACCAAAACATCATGGCACTGGTACAAAAACAGACACATAGACCAATGGAACAGAATAGAGAACCCAGAAATATATCCATGTGTTTGCAGCCAACTGATTTTTAAAAAAGGCACCAAGAACATACATTGGGGAAAGGAGAGCCTCTCCAATAACTGGTGCTGGGAAAACTGGACATCCATATGCAGAAGAATGAAACTAGACCCCAGTCTCTCATCACGCACAAAAATCAAATTAAAGTGGACTAAAAAGTTAAATGAAAGACTCACACCAATAAAACTACTAGAAGAAAACATAGGGGTAACACTTTAGGACGTTGTCTGGGCAAAGATTTTATGGCCCAGATTTCGAAAGCACAGGGAACAACAACAAAAAATAGATAAGTGGGATTGTATCAAATGTCTAATAAAAAACTTCTGTACAGCAAAGGAAACAATTAAGAATGAAGAGATAACTTGTTGCAACATAGAAAATATTTTCAAACTATTCATCTGACTAGGGCTTAATATCTAGAATACAAGGAACTCAAACAACTCAATGGCAAAAACCCCCCAAACAATTCCATTAAAAAGTGGCAAAAGGACATTAATAGACATTTCTTAAAAGACATACAAATGACCAACCAGTATATAAAAAAATGCTCAACATCACTAATCAGTAGGGAAATGCAAATCAAAACCACAATGAGGTATCATCTCATCCCAGTTAGAATGGCTATTATCAAAAAGATAAAAAAAATGCTGATAAGGATGCACAGAAAGGAAATTGTTATACATTGTAGATGGGAATGTAAATTAGTACAACCATTATGGAAAACAGTATGGAGCTTCTTCAAAAACAGAAATTAGAACTACCATATTATCCAGCAATCCCACTACCAGATATATACCCAAAGGAAAGGGAATCAGTATGTCTAAGAAGCATCTGTGCTCCTATATGCTTTGCAGCACTATTCATAATAGCCAAGATATGAAATCAAAGTAAGTATCCATCAACAGTTGAATGGATAAAGAAAATACGGTTATATATAAACAATGGAATACTATTCAGACATAAAAGGTAATGAAATCCTGTCATTCATGGCAACATGGATGATCCTGGAAGACATTAAATGCAGTAAGTCAGGCACAGAAAGATAAACAGTGCATGCTCTCACTCATATGTGGAAGCTAATAGTTAAGCTCAAAGAGAGTAGAATTACAGCTACTAGAGGCTTGGAAGTGTACTAGTGGGCTGGGAGTTGGGGAAGCTTTGGGAGAGGGTGGTGAATGGATACAAAATTACTGCTATGAGGGAGGAATAACTTCTAGTGTTCTATAGCACTATAGGGTGACTACAGTTAACAATAATTTACTATATAATTTCCAATAGCTAGAAGAGAGGATTTAAATATTCCCAACACAAAGAAATGGTGAATGTTTAAGCTGATGGATATGCTAATTACCTTGATTTGATCATTACACATTGTATACATGTATTGAAATATCACTTGTATCCCATAAATATGTACAATTATGTGCTAATTTAAAAAAAGCTTAAAGATCATACTGAATGAAAAAAAACTTTGTTTACTTCTTTCTCCTTCTTTTAAGCATGTATACATTTCTTTTCTCCTAAGTTGTTTATAAAAAGATATCAAGTATCTTTAGGTTATCTAAATTTTTAAAAATTTAAACAGCATTCTATTTTATTGGTGGAGATATGATTTATGGAACATGATGGCACTAGATGCTTTAAACTGTAGTCTGAAGGGACTAACAATTTATAGCCATTCAGGTAAGAACCTAGTAAACATATTTTTTTTAATAAAGTCATCAGCTATTAATCAATGACTTCATTTGGTGACTATAGTTACTTCTTAAATCAAACATTTATTAAATACTTCAACATAAGTAGAAAATAGCCAGAAAATTCTGGGACATAGAAAAAGAAGAGTTGATACACATTACTGCCTATCCATTAATAGGTAGTCCATAAGTACTTGTGGAGTGAATAAGAATAAAAAGTTCATATTATCTCATGGTGCAGGAGTAGGGATAGCAAAGAAGGTAGGCCTCTATACTGTAGGTTTATGATATAATAGAGGAGGAAAGCAAAGGTCCAAAGACATTTGATAAGTGCCACCAGAGTAATGTAATTGAGGAGTTATACTAAAAGTATCATTATTTATTCTTTGGATAAAAAAACACATGTAAAGGGAATAACACAAAGTAAGACAGGTAGTCCTATTCTTTAGGATAATTTTGGGCAAAACTTCTCATTCATAATTATTAGCAAAGAGCAGTAAGGAAATAAGACATGTATAAGAAGGTATGTGATGAC